>OY992878.1:160746371-160954900 GCA_963921405.1 Cepaea hortensis
TTACTCTACCAACCTGTGTATAGTTACTCTACCAACCTGTGTATAGTTACTCTACCAACCTGTGTATAGTTACTCTACCAACCTGTGTACAGTTACTCTACCAACTTTTGCATAATTACTCTATCAACTTGAGTAGATGTGGGGGTGTATAGTTACCCTACCAGTTAGTTAGTCGACAGATCATCCTCAATGCATATCGAACCATTCAGTTCATAAAGTGCTCGGATCCCCCTCCTCAGTAAATCCTGTGGCGTGTAGGTGGCTAACGACACCAGTTCTGTGTTGGTTTATTAATCTTCTTTGGCATCCCGCGTAGTGTTCTTGTTTGGCCACGCCTCTTTTAACTTGCTGTTCTCATAGTCTGACCATGGTTGTAGATTCAGTCATTACATGGTTCTCGCAAACGACTTATGCTACCCTACCAATCACCTTCATACAGAAACATCACTAACCTGATGAAATGACACCACTGTCATGGCCAGGGAATGAAATTTCTGCTTAAACTGGTCTATATTGTTCAACTCTTCTCGGTTGAACTGGTCATTTTTGTAAAGTATGCCAATCTGAAACGAAGAAGGAATTGGAAACCATTTCAGTAAAGACAAGAAACACAAAAGGAGTTTAGAATCAAATGAAATGAGACATGAGTCCTCACATAAAACAGGCAGTTAGGGGATGAATAGCTAAACGATATCCATAAATTCAGTGCCAACTCCACACAGAAGGTTGGCGGCAATGGATTGCCAATACTTTCTGTTCACCGCTCTGCTCGGTGTGTTGGTGGGGTGTGTGTGCATGGTGTGTGGGTGGGAGGTATGTTTGTGGTGGTATGGGTGAGGATACGTGTGTGGGTGGGGGATGTGTGTGATGGGTGCAGGGAATGTGTGTATGGGTGGGGGATATGTGTGGGTGAGTAGGGGATGTGTGGTGGTTGGGCGAAGCATGTGTGGGTGGTGGGGGTGTGTGGGTGGGAGATGTGTGCGTGGATGGGGAATGTGTGGGTGGGGGTGTGTGAGTGGCTTAGGGATGTGTAGGTGGGTGAGGGATGTGTATGTCTCGGGGTGGGATGCGTGAGTGGGTGGAGGTTGTGTGTGGGTAGAGGTATTGTGATCGAGAGATGTTTGATTGAGGGTGGGTGGGTGGGGGTGTGTGGGTGCATAGTGGAGGATGTGTGCGTGAGTGAGTGGGTGTTGGTGGATGGGTGGGGAATGCATGTGTGGGTGGGGAGGTGTGCGGTGTGTTAGTTGGGGATATTGTGTGAGTGGGGTATGTGTGTGTGGGTGGAGGTTTTTGTGGTGTGCGGGTGGGGGTATGTGGGGTGGATGGGTAAGGGTATCTGTGTGGATGTGGGTGGGAATATTGTGTGGTATGTGGGTGGGGGATATGTGTGGGGTGTGTAGGTGGGGATGTGTGGTGGTATCTGGGTGTGGGATGTGTTTGTGAGGGATATGTGTGTGGGTTGGGAATATTGCGTGGTAGGGGATGTATGTGATGTGCGGGTGGGGATGTGTGTGATGGGGGATTGGGTTAGGGCATGTGTGGGTGGGTGAAGGATGTATGTGTGGGGTGGTGGGGTGTGTGTGAGTGGATTGGGGATGTATAGGTGGTTAGGGAGATGTGTGTGTGGGGGGAAGGGAGATGTCAGTTGGTGGGGATGTGTGTGTATGGTTTGGGGATGTGTGCGTGGATGTGCGATGTGTGGGTTGGTGGGGGATTGGGTTAGGGCATGTGTGGGTGGGTGAAGGATGTATGTGTGGGGTGGTGGGGTGTGTGTGAGTGGATTGGGGATGTATAGGTGGTTAGGGAGATGTGTGTGTGGGGGGTAGGGAGATGTCAGTTGGTGGGGATGTGTGTGTATGGTTTGGGGATGTGTGCGTGGATGTGCGATGTGTGGGTTGGTGGGGGATGTGTGTGCGTGGGTGGGGAATATGTGCTCGATGGAGGTGTGGCTGGGGGATGGGTGGTTGGAGGTGTGGGTGGGGAGAGGATGTGTGGGTTAGGATGTGTATGTGGGTGGGCGTGGGATGTGTGGGTTGGTGGGGGGTGTTTGTGGGTGGCAAGTGTGTTTTGGCTGGGGGAACAGGTGGGGGCAGTGAGTGTGGGTGGATAATGTTCGGGAAGGAGATGGGTCAGTTGGTGGGGTATTATGTGTCCCTGGGTGTGTGTGTGTGTGTGTGGGTAGGTGGGGGTGTGTGCGTGGGTGGGGTGATGTATGGGTAGGTGGGAGATGGGCCTCATAACATGGTAATTTGCCTTGTTTATGTTTACAACATTCATTTCACAATGTTTATTATTCTTCCTATGTAAATGTATAATGCTCTTGATGAACAAAAGACGAGTGATTGGAAGAGCCGAATGTAAGACGGGCCTGTGTGCCCAATTTGTGACCCTTTTTAAATAAAGTTGATTTGATTTGATTTTCTTCTTGTCTCGTATCCCCCACTGCAGCACTGGCCATCAACCAACTTATGTCAAGCCATCCCATCTTTTGCTGTCTTCTGCAGCTATTCCCTTGTCCTCCGCAAATTATTCATCTCTGTTTTTAATTATTTTCTCCGTGTCTTTTTGGGTCTCATTCTATTCCCTTTGTACTGTGGGTTCCAGAAAAAAGAACAGTTTAGTGATACTATTAACATGTTTTCTCAATGTGTGCCCTATCCAGTGTCTTTTTCTCACTTCTTGATTTGCTGGAATCTGTCTAGTTCCATAGGAATCTGTCTAGTTCCATGGGAATCTGTTAAGTTCCATAGGAATCTGTAAAGTTCCATGGGCATCTGCCTAGCTCCATGGCAATCTGTCTAGCTCCATGGCAATCTGTCTAGTTCCATGGCAATCTGTCTAGTTTCATGGAAATCTCCATATATGATGACCATAAACAGACACTCTCTCGCTGTTTATGCTTCACCCTCATACCGCAAGGTATAAGAGGAACAAGATGAGATGAGATGTCTAGCTCTCTCCCTACGCCCCACAGAGTGAAGCTAGTGTACAGGTTTTCCTTTTGACCCAGTACTCAATCACTACCTCCATGAGGAATAAGTCAAAGAGCTTTCCTTTCTCTCTCCAAGATCATAAATTGGTAGGGTGTATAAGACGAGCATTGAAACTTCACATCGGTGGAGAAAATTTGTGATTCTTGGAATTTCAGCCAGACTGGGAGACAGTGGAAAGGCTGTATTGTGAAAATGTGCTCCAATGCTGCAGATAGTATGAGGCCTTCAAGGTAGTAGGGAAGGCGGGTATTAGTAGGTGGGTATTTATTACCACTATATTGTAGAAATGTCCCACAATGTAAGGAACATTCAGTCCTACACTGCTCCTTCTCTATAACACTCTGTACTCAAGTACCACACAGCTTCTGCTATAGCTACAGTGATGCAAGTCATTCTTACCTTGACCACAGATTTAATGATGTACTTGAGTAATTTGTCATACACTGTGCTGAAATTTTCTTTCTGATTTATATGAGGAGACTAAGCACTTGTGCCATGAAGGTGGTGCTTGACAAACCAAACCTACCAGGATCATGCAAGTCATTCTTACCTTGACCACAGATTTAATGATGTACTTGAGTAATTTGTCATACACTGTGCTGAAATTTTCTTTCTGATTTATATGAGGAGACTAAGCACTTGTGCCGTGAAGGTGGTGCTTGACAAACCAAACCTACCAGGATCATGCAAGTCATGCTTACCTTGACCACAGATTTAATGATGTACTTGAGTAATTTGTCATACACTGTGCTGAAATTTTCTTTCTGATTTATATGAGGAGACTAAGCACTTGTGCCATGAAGGTGGTGCTTGACAAACCAAACCTACCAGGATCATGCAAGTCATGCTTACCTTGACCACAGATTTAATGATGTACTTGGGTATTTTGTCATGCACTGTGCTGAAATTCTCTTTCTGATTTATATGAGGAGACTAAGCACTTGTGCCATGAAGGTGGTGCTTGACAAACCAAACCTACCAGGATCATGCAGGTCACCCTTACCTTGACCACAGATTTAATGATGTACTTGAGTAATTTGTCATGCACTGTGCTGAAATTCTCTTTCTTATTTATATGAGGAGACTAAGCACTTGTGCCATGAAGGTGGTGCTCGACAAACCAAACCTACCAGGATCATGCAAGTTATGCTTACCTTGACCACAGATTTGATGATGTACTTGAGAAGTTTATCTGCTTCCTTCTTGCTGCCTTTGTACTGCCTCAACAGCCGGTGTGCATTGTCGAGTAATCGGCCTGTGGTCTCATCAATGAATGACATGGCAATCTTCTTGCTGGACATCTTTCCCAGCAGTTTCTTCTGGGCCCTCAGGCCTAGGCCTCGTGAATCAAAGCCTGCACCTGGCTCAGCCACTGAAAATACAACAGGTCTCTGATAACAACATCTGACAAGGTTAAAATACAACAGGTCTCCAATAACAACATCTGACAAGGTTAAAATACAACAGGTCTCTGATAACAACATCTGACAAGGTTAAAATACAACAGGTCTCTGATAACAACATCTGACAAGGTTAAAATACAACAGGTCTCCGATAACAACATCTGACAAGGTCAAAATACAACAGGTCTCTGATAACAACATCCGACAAGGTTAAAATACAACAGGTCTCTGATAACAACATCTGGCCAGGTTAAAATACAACAACAAAAGATGTTATTTGCAATGATACAAAGAGTTTCGAGGTGTTGCATAGAATCTGAGCTTTTGTATATGACCAAACTCCTACAAAAAAACAAATGAAAATCATAAACTGATTAGAGAAATTAGACGCAGACAGTCAAAATGTTTTGGTTACGTTATTAGAAGAAATAAATTGAAGAACTTGTTGACAACTGGCAAGATCAGGGGAAAAAACAACAAGAGGAAGGCAGAGAAGTAAACACCCGGATGGCTTGGCCATGTGACATGGTCAAGACAAGAACACAGAGCTGATCCACGACTTTGGTGATCGAGTGAGATGGTGAAACATGACCACCCACACTTACCAGCATGCACATGATGATGATGAATCAACTCCAGAGTTATTGGCTGTTATTGATTTTCTAGGAAATTTTACATTCAGTATTTTGCCATTGCTGTCTGAACAGTCAATGCTCATAGCACTTTGAAAATCTATGCAATCTGGTGCCAAATGGCCGGTGGCTGACTCTGAGCCTGGTATATTGGTATTATGAAACTGCCTCCACAAAACCTGAAGCCACAGATGGAAACTCCTAGAAAGTACATACACAAACTTGACACTCTCATGTACTGCTCCTCCATCAGGCTAAACCCACAAACTGATCTGATTTTTAGCCTTGTAGTTAACACTTTAGCCATGTCTGAGCTCCTGCCCGTGGGCTTCGTGACTCCCCGTGGTGTTTTCATGTGTTCACAGGCTGCGCTATTTTGTCTGGTCCAATTCACCACCCTGTGGCTTTTCTTGTGCAGAAATTTGCCCCATATCTTTCAAATGTCTCTATGATAAGCCAAATGTCCTGCCTCGGTTGCTGGCATGTGAAAATTATTGATCAAATCTTTTGTTTTCTTTTTGTGTGTGCGTTAGCTTGCTTTGAACTCAAGCGTGGTCCATACATGTACTACTACTTCTAGTGCCAGAGGACTGAATTTTGCGTGTGGATTAATTTTTCCCATTACCAGTGTCACTCGCCACCAGGTGAACCCACTCCAACTTCTGAGGTATTTGTAATTTATGCCCCCAGGTTAAGGAGAATAAGTCAACATTTTAGTTCAACTGACCGGTGTACGGGTTGAACCCTTTACCTTGGCATCCTGGTAGATTGCCTGTGGACAAGGGGGAGGTGGTCGTGTGCTTGTGGGACCTGATGGAGAAGATGGAGGAACAGACTGAGAACCCATATGTGAAACAAATGATACTGCAGGGGATCGGCAGGGGTTCTGGAAGAATCTCAAAACTGAGAGGGAAGACCAGGAGAACTTTTAATAAGATAGCGGTGGGAATGATTAGTAGTATGACTCTTCGCTGACTGTTGAACAAGGGGACAGAGAGCATATGGGAATGTCCTGAGTGCAGTGATGTCGGTTCTTAACTCAACTCAACACAACCCAACCTTGGCATCAGCACACCGTAAAGTTAAGAGCAAGCAATCTTATCCATTCGGCCATGCTGACTCCAGATCAAATCTTGAATGCATCAAGTTGTGGTCTTCATCTTCTCTGTTTTCTGTGTAGATCTTTGATAATTATCTGTCCCAGATATTTACATCATGTGACATGTTTTGTAAGGACATTAGCACTGCATGAGGTGATTTAGTGAAGGAGCGGGAGGGAGGGAGGAGAGAGAGAGAGAGAGAGAGAGAGAGAGAGAGAGAGAGAGAGAGAGAGAGAGAGAGAGAGAGAGAGAGAGAGAGAGAGAGTATGTGTGTTTTCTGTGTACATCCTTCCCAGATATTTACACCCATTACATGTTTTGTAAGGACATTAGCATTGCATGAGGAGATTGAATGAAGGAGGGAAAGACAGAGAGGGAGAGTTTGAGTGTATGTGTGTGTGTGCATGCATGTGTAATGATAATAATAATAATAATAATAATAATAATAATAATTATAATAATAATAATAATAATAATAATAATAATAATAATACATGTAAGAATGTGTGTGTAACTTTAAAAAAAAATGAAAGAATGTTGAAGACTGTTCCCTATTGGATGAAGAACACCAAACATATGATACAACGAACACTTCTCGACATACTTCCTGTCTCCAAAATGCCGCAGAAGCTCTGAAAGTCAGTACAAAGCTAAGAAGGCCGCCTGAAATCTAGCTTCCGGGCGGCGGGTGTGATGTGGTCACAATCTGGGACGTGATGTTGTATGCTGAGTCCACTTGGTACTTTCTTTGTAGTGGCAAACCCAGCTGTTGGTTTCTTGTATAAGTGATTCCTCATGTGGAGATGTTCCCTGTGGAAACAACAAGCCAACATATGAAAGAAAGAAAGAAAGAAAGAAAGAAAGAAAGAAAGAAAGAAAGAAAGAAAGAAAGAAAGAAAGAAAGAAAGAAAGAAAGAAAGAAAGAAAGAAAGAAAGTCTCTCTAACCATAATAAATATAATCTAAGGCACAAGACAGCAGTGACAGACAAGCAAGTTGTTTCACCTGGTATTCGCTTCGACAGGACACACAACTCTGCACTTCTAGTTATGATGAACAACAACAGCAGCAATAACAATAACTGTCTGGCTTTCCCACCACTCATTAGTCATGGGTTAATCATGTATTTAATTAAATCTATTTACAGTGAAGATGATTAAACAAACACTGAGCATCAAGCATCCTCACTATTAAAATTACCTTGCATAAATTCCCCAATATATACACCCACATCTAATCATGCACGCAGACAAGAAGTGACTCTAAGATAGGCATTTCCTGATGGTGGTGGGAAGAGAGAAACCCGCTTTACCTCGCCCCTCTTCCCGACACAAAATTACGATGAGAGAGAGAGAGAGAGAGAGAGAGAGAGAGAGAGAGAGAGAGAGAAAGAGAGAGAGAGAGAGAGAGAGAGAGAGAAGGCATGAGGGAAAAACAAAAGAAATTGGCATATAAAAGAGGCAATCAATTCTAGCACCACCTATCATCTGCCTTCTCTCTCTCCCTCTCCCCCCCCCCCCAAAATATCTACATAGCTATTTGTCTAACCATTCATTTATACTGATTTACACCACCTACCACTGCTCTACCCACCCACCCACCTACCCAAACCACTTCTCACACAAACCTTGACTAGTATATAAGCTTCAGCTACCCACTCTAACCCTAACCCCTATAATCACCCCCTTTCAACCATACGTTGAACACTTTCAGGTGTGCTCTGAATTCAAAGAGCACTCCCCTGCCAAACAGGTCCTCAAACACCCAAGTTCTTTCCTTCTAGAAGTTTCTACGTGTAAACTTTCAGTCAGTGGACATTCAAGTGCTGTTTCACGTTTCGTTAAGTCTGAGATGCTGAACTACTGATGCGAGAAACATGTCTAGCCATGATGCCAAATGAACCTTCACAGCCTTTGTTGTGAAAATAATACCATATG
This sequence comes from Cepaea hortensis, assembly GCA_963921405.1. NCBI lineage: Eukaryota > Metazoa > Mollusca > Gastropoda > Stylommatophora > Helicidae > Cepaea > Cepaea hortensis. Next base: position 160,754,436 of record OY992878.1, read on the forward strand.
AAACATGGAACTATTCTGCACCCTTTGCTCTTTCTCCCATACTTGATTTTATCAAGTTTATTTTTTATCAAGTTTATTTTTACATTATGGTACACTGGATTTATTTTAACAATAAGGGATTATATCAAAATCAAATTAACCCACAACCACATAAAGAGTTGTAAGGACGCAATCGGCATGCAATTCAAGCTAACTACATAGCATTTCAAAGGTTAAGAGATCCACATCCCCTCTAAGTATACTGTACAGCTAAATATTATATTGTGGGTAAGTGTTTCTGTTAAATAGCTTTCTTATTTCCAACTGTTGAGTGATTTGTAGCATGTACATCTTGTATAAGGCCCTCCTACATTTTCATCCTTATCCGAGAAAGCTTGGCGTCTGACATCCCACCTATTACCCAGGAATTAGGGGCACTGTGACAACCTTTTAAAAACATGTTCCTTCATATGGATATGAACCCAATATCTTTGAAGTCAAAGGCTGGCATCCGCTCTCCAAGTGATGTGCTGCTTGCTAGGTAGAGTTGATATTTTTTAGCTTTCGTGAGAGAAGGTCATCACTTGAAGTTGATCATGTTTATCACACCTTTTATTCCCCCCCCCCCCTCCCGTTCAGGTTATAGTTTCTAGTATGTATAACAATAAGGTTTATTAAAAAGGATGCGGGTGGGGGGGGGGGGGAGGTATTTTCGGGAAGGTTGTTATGAGAGCGAGGTTCTGCAAAGGACATGCTACTGAATGAATGAATGAATGGATGAATGAATGAATGAATGAATGAATGAATGAATGAATGAATGAATGAATGAATGAATTTATAAACAATTTGAGTACCCTCCGTGACCATGTGTTAGTCCACTTGCCTCGCCCTTTGAACTTTGTGGGATCACTTCTACACTCTACCATTCGGTGCACAAGTGCAATTTTCTCGGAAACTTCAGAGGGTCATTGCTGGAGCTACGGGGTTTGTACTTTGCCACATTTTCGGCAGGCCGCTCTGCAGAAAGAGACTGAGCCCTCTGGAGTAAAACCTGGTGCAATGGAGTCCTCCCTCTTGCCTTTAAATAATTTTTCTATATTTGTACTCAGTCTCTTAAAGTCAAGGGAAGACGTAGATTTATGTCATGCAGTGTATACTTTACAACATTTAGTAGATGCGGTTGTTTCACACGTTGAACAACTTGGGTTAGAATTAAATTGTAAGAAGACACAAATTATGGTCGTCACTAGGAAGAAAGAAATACCACAATGTAATATACAAGTAAATGGGAATATTATTAAACAAGTGAATCGGTCCACCAGAGAGACGAATGGAGACGGATTGTATTTGCAGCAAAGAACCTCAATGGCTCGGAACGCTGAAGAAGAAGAAGAAGAAGTGAATCGGTACAATTACCTCGGAACAGTCATAGCATCTGATGGGAGATGCCTTGAAGAGATTAGAACAAGATTCGCCATGGCGAAGGTAGCCTTTTCCAAGATGAAAAACATAGGCTACTGACCAATAAAAGGATGTCAATTGCAACGAGAAAAATAGTGTTGGGGTGCTACATCATCATCATCATTGGCACCTTGCCGTCTTGACAGACGATAGTTTGTGCTTTAAAAAGGCATAATAACTTTTAACTATGGCGGTAGCGAGTGTGACTGATAAGGCCAATTTGCGCTGTAAATGTCCGTTCACAGTGGGTGCATGTGAACACGTGGTCATTTCCACCATCATGCACCATCTTACGTCTCAAACGCTTGGTGTGTGACTTTTCTGCAATAATTTTCTCCTTTGACTTTATTCCATTTCTGATATTTGCCCTCCATGCAACACGTTCAGCGGCGACTTGCTCCCAATGTGCATTATCAATGCCGGTATCAATCATGTCCCGCTTACACACATCTTTGTATCGTAGTAGAGGCCGACCCTGAGATCTCTTACCCATCTGTAATTCACCAAAAAAGATATCCTTTGGTATTCTACCATCATCCATCCGCCTAAGATGTCCTATCCATCTAAGTCTACGAAGACTGAGCATGGAATAAACTGTCACACAACCTGATCTTTCCAATACTTCGGTATTTGTGATTTTGTCTTGCCACTTAATACCAAGAATTCTTCGCAGACACCGCATATGAAAGCTGTTTAAATTGTTCTCTTGGTGTGAGTAAGTTGTCCAGGTTTCACTGCCATAGAGAAGAGTACTAAGGACACAGGCTTGATAGACAAGGACTTTTGTTTTGGCAGTAAGCTTCCTGTTCTCCCAGACTCTTTTTCTTAACCTGTTCATTGTTGTTGCTGCTTTACCAATCCGGATGTTGATTTCCTGATCTAGGGATAATTTGCTATTTACCACCGATCCTAGATATGTAAAATGGTCTACTATCTCTAGTTCGGCGTCGTCAATAAAGATTGATGGTACCCCATGTGCACCTTGTGACATAATCTGTGTCTTCTTTTTGCTAATTGTTAAACCAAATTCAGAACAAGCATTGGAGAATGCAGATAGTAGACATTGCAATTCTTCCTCAGAGTGGGTCGTAACTGCAGCATCATCTGCAAAAAGCAACTCTCTGATCAGTACCCTCCTAATTTTGGTCTTAGCCTTCAATCTCTGAGCATTGTAGAGGCCGCCATCTGAGCGTGAGTGAATGTATATACCACCATCCTGATCACGAAATGCATATTTCAGTAGAAGTGAAAAGTATATTCCAAAGAGGGTGGGAGCTAGTACACAACCTTGCTTAACTCCACTCTTGATTTCAAATTCTTCAGAAGTTGCACCATCAAACTTGATTATACCCTTCATGCCTGTGTGGAACGATTCCACAATGGACAGAAGAGTTGGTGGGCAGCCAATCTTCCTTAGTGCCTTGAACAGACCCTCACGACTGACCAAATCAAATGCCTTTGTGAGGTCGATGAAGGCAATAAACAGTGGTTGATTCTGTTCACGGCATTTTTCTTGCATTTGTCGCAATGAGAATATCATATCAGTGGTAGACCGGTTCTGTCGAAAGCCACATTGTGATTCGGGGTAGACTTGATCTCCTAGGACTTGAAGTCTGCGCAGAACAATTCTGGCAAATACTTTTCCAACAATACACAGAAGTGAGATACCCCTATAGTTGTTGCAGTCGCTCCGATCGCCCTTGTTCTTGTACAGTGTTATGATGCTTGAATCTTTGAAATCCTGTGGGACTTGTCCTTCACGCCAGCATAGCTCTATTAGCTGGTGGATCTGTATAGTGAGTGTGTCTTGCCCACTCCTGATAACCTCTATTGGAATCCCATCCTTACCTGGAGCCTTGCCAGATGCAAGTTCATTTATAGCACACTTAACTTCTGTTATGGTGGGAAGTGTGTCCAGGTGGTCAAGAGTTGGTAGAGCCTCTATGGCGTTGAGGGCATTATCCGCTAGTTTGGTCTCACTTGAGTAAAGCTCCAAATAGTGCTCTACCCATCTGTTCATCTGCTGTTTCTTATCAGTGATGACTTCTCCAGTCAAGGTTTTCAATGGTGCACTTCTTTTGATCACTGGACCACAGGCTTTCTTTATTCCTTCATACATGCTTCTTATGTCTCCCTTATCACTTGCGATTTGAATGGACTCACATAACTTGATCCAATAATCATTTGCACACTGCCTGGCAGCCTTTTGCACATCCTTCCTAGCTTGCCTTAGCTCACTCAGAGTGTTACGCGTTGGTCTTTCCTTGTTTCTTAAGAGAGCTTTCTTCTTCTTATCGATCAAGGGCTGCAGAGTCTCGCTGTTGGCCGCAAACCAGTCCTGCCTCTTATGATCCACAGTGCCGTAAACCTTTACGGCAGTTTTACAAAGAGTTTCCTTAAGTTTATTCCATTTATCATTTACTGTACAATTTTCTGGTGTATCAGTGAAAGCGTCTTCAAGTTGCTGTTGAAACTGAAAGCACTTTTCAGGATCATGAGTGTTAATAATATTAATCCTGGGGCTAGATTTGTGTTTAGCTGTGTAGATTCTCTTTGGTCTCAGTCTAACCCTTGCAACAACCAAAGAATGATCCGTATCACAGTCAGCACTGTGGTAACTACGAGTCAATGATATATGGTTCAGATGTTGTCTCCGTGTGATGATGAAGTCCAGCTGGTGCCAATGGCCGGATCTTGGATGTTTCCATGTGACCTTATGCATTTCTTTTGTTTTAAAAAAAGAGTTTGTAATACATAGGTCATTACTGGTGCAATGCTCCAGCAGCCTTTGCCCATTTTCATTCATGCGACCGATGTTGTATTTTCCAAGGCACACTGGCCATGAACTCGAGTCCTTGCCCACACGAGCATTGAAATCACCGATCATATAAATGTAGTCGGATTTTGGAACTGCCTTGATCACAGAGTCTAACTCCTCATAGAACAAATCCTTCACATCATCAGAGGAATCGAGTGTCGGTGCATATGCAGTAATAATGGTGGCAAACCCACAAGAGGTTGCCAAGCGCAGGGTTAATAGTCTTTCATTTCCTCCTGCTGGAATTTCAATCATTCCCAGTAGCGAATTCTTCACTGCAAAGCCCACACCGTGTTGCCTTTTTTCTGCCTGCCCTTTACCCTTCCAGAAAAAGGTGTAGTTGTTTTCCCTGAGTGACCCTTCCTCAGCGAGGCGAGTCTCCTGCAGGCCAGCAATATCAATGTTAAGACGATTGAGTTCGGCATCAATCACAGCAGTTTTTCTCACATCGTCAATATTGGTCAAGTCAGTGGAAAATCCTGGACACATGGTTCTCACGTTCCAGGTTGCAAGCCGTAGCTTGAGGTTTCTATTTATATTTTTGTTTGTACCTGGTGCATTGGTTTTACAGCCTGCGATTCAGATTTTGTCCTAGCCCCAAGCACCCATTGAAGCAGGCAGGCTGTGGCGGATCAGCACCCAATTGGCTGGGGGCTGCCCAGCTTGAGGCGGGCGGTAGCTGATCAGTGACACCTATAGGTGTCTCCCACCGTCAGAGGCAACGCGTGGCGCCCCATGTCTACGCCAACTGACAAGGACTTATAACCCGTAACAGTTGCCTCTCGCTTTGATTCCGAGACCAGTTAAGACCAGGGATGGAGTTATTGCCTCTCCATAGCACAAAGCCTGGGCTAAAATATAGAGATCATGTGTTGCCCATGCAGCATGATCCCTCTCTCGGCCTGCCTAGTTCACTCCAGAGGAAAGGTAACACCCCTACATCTGGAACAAGACAAGCTGCAGAAGCTGCCGGATCAGCAAAGCAATGCTCTAACTGTCCGCCTGTCGGAGCTTCGATCCTAGACCAGTCGCCAACCAAGGCTTAGGGCCTGGTCTGCCCTGCCATGACAATTTCGTCTTTAGCTTGCATTTCCTCGCACCAGGGTAAGGCTTGTACCCTCCCAATTGCGCTCTTCCGCCCGAAGCCGTTGGCACAATGTGGGGTGTCGGGTTTGGTAAGCGCCGCCCAACGTTCGGCGCTAACAGAAACCAGGTAGTACCGTCTACTGTTATACGGTAGCTCAGTCATATCTGACTGGGGTGCTACATAGAGCATGTACATTTGTATGGATGTCAAGTGTGGACAATGAGCAGTCAAGCTGAAAAAACATCTGATGGCTGTGGAAATGTGGTTTCTGAGGAGAATGCAAAGAATGCCATGGACAGACAGAAAAACCAACGACCAAGTCCTACAACAAACAAATGTAAATTGTAAACTGATTAGAGAAATTAGACGCAGACAGTCAAAATTCTTTGGACATGTTATGAGAAGAAATGAATTAGAGAACTTGGTGACAACTAGCAAGATCGAGGGGAAGAGAAAAAGGGTAGGACAGAGAAGTAAATACTTGCATGGCTTGACCACGTGGCATGGTAGAGACAAGAACACTGAGCTTATCCACGACCCTGGTGATCGAGTGAAATGGCGAATCATGACCGCCCACGCTTTCCGGCATGGCACATGATGGATGGAGTGTGTACGCTACAACTTGCTTCACAATAAACAGATAAATGTGTTGTCTTTCTTCCATTACCAACGGTACTTAGCGCCCGTGCCTACAAATACAATGGTCTGGAGTTAAATCTCCAGCAGCTGTCGAATGATTTTTTCCAAGCAGTATGGTTATTAGCTTCGACACAGCCCCATAACATAGGTACCAGAGCATTGTTAGGGCACTGTTTGTGAAAGAAAAGTGGCGAGAAGGGAACTGACCATCCCATCTCATTATGATGCGGTCTAGTATATGTCAAGGACACACATCACTCTCCAATGGTAGTATCTGCCCAGAAATTGCCGTTGCCCTGATCGCCATTTCCCCACTGAATGTCCCAACCTTTTCCTGCGTCTTCATGTACCAGTTGCATGAGGGTATACAGCCGTGGTGGATTTATTGTTAGTGCACCAGTCTGCCAATACAGTGGCGTTGGGTTCGATTCGGGGTAGTCGGTTTGAACTGTTTCCAACTAGTCCGGCTGTAAGACCGACGCAGCACATAATCAATGGATATTTGTAATTGTTCTAAATATGTAGATGCGATCGCCGAAATAGTGACCTCATGACCTTACGTGAGCCAGTCGTCTATGAAACGAGTTCAGCGCGCGCGCACGCACGCACACACACGGTTTTAAAAGGCAGAGGATTGACTTCTTTGCGCCAGGTTTAATCCCGTAAGGCTCGGTCTCGTTTTAATGGTTGCCTCACAAAACACGAACTCCGTAGCTCCAGCAACGACCCCCCAGGATCATCCGAGAAAACTGCACTCGTGAACAGAACAATGCAGTCCAAGATCGAACCCACAACCTTCGGAGCACGATGCAACCTGCATAACCACTCCGCCAAGGAGACTCCCTCGAGTCAAGCACCTCAGCCTCAACATGCCTGAATGGCACACTTAGTTAACAAGTCTGCACAACGTGGACAGTCAAACAAACAGACGTGAAACCAAACCGCCATTGATCACATGATTTCTACCGAGGCGCCACGTTAACCGCACACGACGTGCCTTATGGAGACGCATTAGTTCAGTTTATGAAACAGGGAGGATTAGCATGTGTGAAGCCGGGATCTACGCGTGGCTGACAATATTACATTTTCCCCCTTTGATGAAATAATGGAGTGTTGTGGTATGCATTAACATCTTCACGTTTGGGATATCAACTAGTCTGACATTTCTTCCTCCCCACATCTGCTCTATATCTTCTTAGTCATTTCTCTTGTGCCCTTGGCGTGTAGGAGTAAATCAACATTTGGTTCTATTTTTATAACTCAGAGGTTTTGCAGCGGATAGAGTTATGTTTCAAAACAATGCATTCCCTAATGAATTTAAATACATAAGCCGGAGGTCAGTCTGGCTGAATGGTCACCCGATGTGCTTATGCCGAGACTGCGGGTTCAACCCCTACATCGGTCCATCCATCCATCATGTGCCATGCCGGTAAGCGTGGGCGGTCATGTTTTGCCATCCCACTCGATCACCAGAGTCGTGGATCAGCTCCGTGTTTCTGTCTCGACCAAGCCATCCAGGTACTTGCTTCTAGGTCTTCCTCTTGGTCTGTTCCCTTAGATCTTACAAGTTGCCACCAAGTTCTCCAATTCATTTCTTCTCATAACATGCCCAAAAAATTGTGACTGTCTACGTCTAATGTCTCTAATCAGTTTACGATCTTCATTTGTTTCTTGAAGGACTTGTTCATTGGTCTTTCTGGCTGTCTATGGTATTCTTTGCATTTCCCTCAGAAACCACATTTCTACAGCCATCAGATGTTTTTTCAGCCTGACTGCTCATTGTCCAAGCTTCACATCCATATAAGAGTACAGGTTCTATGTAGCACCTCAACACTCTTTTTCTCGTTTTAATTGACATCTTTTTATTGGTCAGTATGTTTTTCATCTTGCTAAAGGCTACTTTTGCTGGTCTACATCGGTCAGCTGGATTAATATGTTGACTTCTCGTTCTTAACTTGGCGACGTAAATTACAAGTACCTCTGAAGTCGGAGTCAGTTCGCCTGATGGCCAGGGATACTGGTAATAGGGAAAGCTAAGCCACTGACAAAAATCAGTGCAGCGCACTGGAAGTGGCAGCACGTGTATGGACTATGGTTGAGTTCAAAGCAAGCAAACGTGGAAAATAATATTAAAATATAAACAGAAGGCGCAGAGAACAGGTTGCACGAAGAGAATTATGTTTTTGGATAAAATACTTCACACACACTGTCCCATGTGGAGCCACGTGATCCCCACGGTAATGGCAGACTGACTGTGAAATCCTTCTGTCGGCACTTTGTAGCGACGGCACTTGTCTGCCTGCCCGGTAATCCTAAGTTCAAGCTACCCTTCGGGCTCGATACATTTTTTTTTTTGGGGGGGGGGGGGGGAAATGACGATTTAGCTCCGGGGCCGACAATTCTCTCAGTGTGGATACCGGGTGATTAAGGCGGTTGGTGTGTCGCTCACTGACTACATCAACTCACATGTGCCGTGTGATCAAGATCAACGGGGGCTTGCCGATCATTATATACCCGACATGACCCGTGACATGGAGACCAGGTGTCACTAGTTATAATCTCTCTCTCTCTCTCTCTCTCTCTCTCTCTCTCTCTCTCTCTCTCTCTCTCTCTCTCTCTCTCTCTCTCTCTCTCTCTCTCTCTCTATCACACACTCAGCGTCACATGATGTCGCTATCTGCCCCATCCGAGCCAATAAATCATCCTTTTCAGTAGGGGTAAATCCCAGAAGCCAATAATTGCAGCTAAGTAATCTACATTTCTACCACAGGGTTGTCCATCCCCCGACTTCCTCCTTCGTATAGGCGTCCGTCACTCTTGGTTGTGCAGCTCTTCATCTCAAGGACCAATGAGTGCGACTTCCTCCTCCGTATGGGCGTCCGTCACTCTTGGTTGTGCAGCTCTTCATCTCAAGGACCAATGAGTGCGACTTCCTCCTCCGTATGAGTGTCCGTCACTCTTGGTTGTGCAGCTCTTCATCTCAAGGACCAATGAGTGCGACTTCCTCCTCCGTATGGGCGTCCGTCACTCTTGGTTGTGCAGCTCTTCATCTCAAGGACCAATGAGTGCGACTTCCTCCTCCGTATGGGCGTCCGTCACTCTTGGTTGTGCAGCTCTTCATCTCAAGGACCAATGAGAGCGATTTCGGCACGCATGTGTGAAAGGCTTACTGCCTATAGACATCTAAGGTAACTGGCTTTACACGTGGCTAGGCTATCTTTCCAAACGAGTCTGCCAAGGCAGTGACAATAAAACCTACTTTGTGCGATTTCCACATGGCGTAGGATTTTACGCCTGCGCATGGGACCTCCTCCGTTTTCGTCCTTATCCGAGATGGCTAGGTACCCCAACTACTCCAACACATCAAGGCGCCTGTGATATCCTTAGACATAAGCATGGCACTTGTAAAAATGCCCAGCTCTGTGCTGGGATTCTAACCCAGTAATTTCTAAATCTGAGCAAAAGCCAGGTCTGCGACCGCCTCACCACGCCATTCCATATAATGTCACAACTCGTGTCTGTCTATCCCCCATGCCAGCATTCCTTCCCACGCCTCTTCTATGTTGAATCAACTGCGGACATTTACAATACTCGTGCCCTGCGGTTTCTTATCTTCCTGCCCACCCCCACCCCCCCCCCCCCCCCAACTTGTTCTCTCTTCCTGCCCCTCTTCCTCCCGAACGACATCTCCCTCTCTTGTGTTACGGTACAAAAACAGTCGCGTAAGTTAATGTGAGCGTTCCTGAGGGTTGCGGTCTTCCTCGCCTGTTTCCTTTCTGTCATCGATCAGGCGGCGAGGAGGATGCTCAGCTGCAGAAAATCGAACGGAGATGATCACCGCTGGGACAGTCAGGGGGTCGTTTCAGCAACAAGGCTGAGTAATAGGCTGAGATTTGGGGAGGGGGGAGCAGTGCGAGAGAGAGCGAGAAGGGGTGGGGGTGGGTGAGAGATAGCAAGACAGGGTGAGTGAGGGAAAGACATAGAATTTAAGAATAACAGGATAAGAGCGAGAGAGATAGAGACGTGAGTGAGTGAGTGAGTGAGTGAGTGAGTGAGTGAGTGAGTGAGTGAGTGAGTGAGTGAGATATAACAAGACTGAGACAAGACAGAGAGTGAGTGAGAAAGTGACAGAGAGGTAGAGAGTGAGTTACAGTAAGAGAAAGAGAGAGAGAGAGAGAGAGAGAGAGAGAGAGAGAGAGAGAGAGAGAGAGAGAGAGAGTAAAAGAATTGGACACTCAGGCCCGTCTAATATTCTGCCCTCCATATCGCTCGTCCTGCACACGTCATCTGTCTGCATGTAACGGTTTCGTGTTCAGTCCATATACAGCAAGCTCTCTTACATAGACCCTGGAGTGTAGTCAACATATGCAGTATGTATGACACGTCGCTGAATATTCAGCTATCAACTCATACAACTGTACACACAATCTGTCTATCATGCATGCGGGTAGGCAAGCAGGCAGAAAGGCATGCATACGTACTTACCTACCAACCAATCAACCTACCTATATACACATATACATAATACAGTGGGAGAGAGAGAGAGGTAGAAAGAAAGAGAGTGAGAGGTAGAAAGAAAGAAAGAGAGAGAGAGAGAGAGAGAGTGAGAGAGAGTGAGAGGTAGAAAGAAAGAGAGAGAGAGAGAGAGAGAGAGAGAGAGAGAGAGAGAGAGAGAGAGAGAGAGAGAGAGAGAGAGAGAGAGAGAGAAACCGTGAGCGAGAGCGAGAAAGACAGAGAAAAGGAGAAATAATTTCATCCATCCGTCCATCTGTATATTCAAAAATCTATCTATACAACACACACACACACGCACGCGCGCGCTTGCTTACGTACAGAAAACATAAACATGGTGAGAGGTATAAAGAGAAAGAAAGGGCAGACAGACAGGCAGTCAGACAGACAGACACTTATAGAGACAACGAAACAGAGAGAGAGAGAGAGAGAGAGAGAGAGAGAGAGAGAGAGAGAGAGAGAGAGAGAGAGAGAGAATAAGAGATATCGTTGTAAAGTGCACCAATATAGCAATGCATAAGTATTGATTTGCTCGCTGTAAGTGAGGATGGGGAGAGAAGAAACACGGGGAACACGTTTTCTGTCTGTCCATGGTATTCTTTGCATGCTCCTCAGAAACCACATTTTCGCGGCTATCAGATGTGTTTTTTTCCCCAGCTTGACTGGCCATTATTCACGCTTCTCATACATACTAAAGTACAGGCTCTATGTAGCACTTCAACATTCTTTTTCTCGTAGCAAACTGACATCTTTTTTATGGTTAGTGTGTTTTTCATCTTGCAAAAGGCTACCTCCGCCATGGCGATTTTTGTTCTAATCTCCTCAAGGCATCTCCCATCAGATGTTATGACTATTCCGATATAACTGTACCGATTTCATTCATTGGCACCTTGCCGTCTTGACAGACGATAGTTTGTAAGGGATGGAGTTACTGCCTCTCCATAGCACAAAGCCTGGGCTAAAATATAGAGAAATATATCATGTGTTGCCCATGCAGCATGATCCCTCTCTCGGCCTGCCTAGTTCACTCCAGAGGAAAGGTAACACCTCTACATCTGGAACAAGACAAGCTGCAGAAGCAGCCGGATCAGCAAAGCAATGCTCTAATTGTCCGCCTGTCGGAGCTTCGATCCTAGACCAGCCGCCAACCAAGGCTTAGGGCCTGGTCTGCCCTGCCATGACAGTTTGTCTTTAGGTTGCATTTCCTCGCACAAGGGTAAGGCTTGTACCCTACCAATTGCGCTCTTCCGCCCGAAGCCGTTGGCACAATGTGGGGTGTCGGCTTTGGTAAGCGCCGCCCAACATTCGGCGCTAACAGAAAGCAGGTAGTACCGATTTAATTGTTTAAGAATATGTCCATTTACCTGTATATTACACTGTGGTATTGCGTTCTTCCCAGTGACGACAATAATCTGTGTCTTCTTACAATTTAATTTTAACCCATCTTGTTCACTGTCTGCAACAACCGCATCTATTAAATGTTGCAGATCCTGCTCATTGCCTGCAATCAATACCGTATCATCTGCATACTTAATGTTAATGATGTTTCTTCCTCCAGTGATAATTCCTTTCATATCGTTTAAATTTCTGAAAATAGTTTTACTATACAGGGAAAACAGATCTGGAGACATTACACATCCATGTCTCACACCTCTCTTAATAGGCTGATATTGACCTACTTCATTATCAATTCTGATGGCAGCTTGTTGCTTCCAATGTATGATTTTTACAAGTCTAAGGTCTTTCCCGTCAATATGTAGATCTTCAAACATCCTTATCATGTCGACATGCCTCACTTTATCGAAAGCCTTTGTGTAGTCAATAAAGCAAAGATATAGATCTGTGTTTACTTCTATAGAACGTTCGATTACGGTTCTCAGTATATACACAGCATTTACTGTGCCCTTGCCTTCTACAAACCCACACTGTTCCTCTCCTATTTCGGGTTGCATTTTTTCCCCCACTCTTTGCATGGTAATTCTCAGCAAAATCTTCGTGATGTGGCTCATTATACTAATGTTCGATGTTGATCACATTCCATTACGCCCTCTCTGAAGTTGTAGTACGCATTTCTCTCTCTCTCTCTCTCTCTCTCTCTCTCTCTCTCTCTCTCTCTCTTTCTCTCTCTCTCTCTTCGTTGTCTCTATGTATCATGTATGTTTTTTTTTTTTTTTGACGATGCTCTTTGTCTCCACTACTTCCAGTCATGTATGTATTATATGTTGGCCCTCCTCTTGCTGCTGTGTTTGTCTTCTCATTTCCGAGTATGGCCCTGTATGCTGGCATCCAGGCAACGGTGACCTGACATCCCATATTTCTGAGAAATACCACTGATAGCATATTTTTGACAGGTTCGAATCCCATTCGGTAACTATGACTACGGAGTGAATTCCAAGCCCCTTGCTAGCATTTGTATATTTCGCATAAAAAAGGGGCGGCATTATCAAGCCGTGAAAGCCAAATGAGAATACGGTTTTATTGTTTACCACAAATTAACACCATACAACTCAGAACACGTGGCAAGATGTGGTCGTTGATCGTATCAATGCAATCTATTGTTTGTGTCCTCACTGTTCACATTCAGTACGGGAAAACAGTGTTTACAACACTTTAACACAACAGTTTAACTCTTAACAGATTCAGCCAAACAAAAAGTAGGTTTCAACCAAACAAAAATGGATGGCGGAAAATGAAAAGTAGGGGTATGTCACAATTATGACCCTAAAGTTGTTAATATGGCAGCAGACTATTATATCTCAAATTAAAGCAGAGTGCCTAGGGAAAACTACCGTATTGATATTTTAATTGAGACAACATATCGTAATGACAACATTTCGGCGATATATAAGCCATGGCAGATACGGGAAGCGCTTAGGACGATTTATCAACCCATGATACGTGATCAGTTAGCAAAGGATAAGTCCCCAATGGCGGTATCCTAACTGTTCTCTCTGACGGCAGCAGGACAAACAGCAAATATCTGTCCTGGGCACGTCACCTGCTAACATTTCACTCACCACACACCCCAACGGTCTACCTTAGGTTGCCCGACCTTCTGCCGTAGAGTGCAACCAGGCAAAGTCGGTACGTTTTCCAGTGACAGATATTCGAGTAGCGTGTAAGAATTCCACGGAAACGGACACCAAAGCACTCACTAAGAAAATCAATAGAACCAGTAAAAGCTTAATCAAGCTTAAAGGACGCACCGGATTTGAATCTGTGACCTCAACTGACACCATTGCCGTGAAGACACATGTGTATCATCATCATCATCATCATCATCATCATCATCATCATCATCATCCACTTTTGCCAACAAGTGTCGTGAAGAAGAATACATGACGTGACACTGGATAGTGACATTCCGTGATTGTGCAATGTCTTTGATATCATCAATAATTGTTATTCTCGGGAGTCCTCTGGCTCTCAGATATTCTTTGATGTAGCGCCAGTGCTGGTAACTGATGGTGCTGCTAGATGACCGAACCATTTGATCTTCTGCCTTTCAATATACGTGGCACAATGTATTGATCTCACTGCACATTATTTCTTACTCGATCGATAGTTAAGTTGGCAACTCTTCTCAAGCATCTCATCTCGCAGGTGTAAGTTTTGCGTAAGTATGATATGGATAATATCCATTTCTGACATTGGTAGCATAGGGTTGGTATGTATGTGCTTTTTATTATCTGTCGTTTTGCGGACATATGTATATTTGGATGTTTCGGTATGGATGGTAGTTGATATAAGCGCTTTTTAGATCTTATTTCGATTTCTCTGTCTATTTTACAATCTTCTGTGATAATGCTTCATAGATACTTACATTCTTTAACTTGTTTCAGAGGTGTACCATGAATCAGTATATTTAGTGGACCATGAGATCTGCCAACCTGCATTAATACAGTTTTGGTTGTATTTATATTCATATTGTATCTGGTGCGTGTTCAATTCAGATTATTAATATGATTCTGCAGTTTGCCCTCGTCTCTGCAAAGCGGGCACTGGGCGTCTTCATTTATTGCATGTGGATATGTTGTTTCATCTTAAGTAAAGTGTTCAAAATTTTCTGAATCGGTTCTGTTAAGGCTTGCTTCTTTGGATACTCTGTCCATGTAGATATTAAACAGCTGAGGGAGAGCACCCATCCCTGCATCACTCCTGTATTGACTGAACATATCTGATATTGTATTCGTATTGCACTTTGGCTCGAGTAGTACACGGTATGATGTTGTCTAGTATTTGTCGCCCTTGTATCCCTAAAAAATAAAGTCGCTTAAAAGTCAGTCAAAGTCAGACACTTCATTGCAGCGGATTTTAGCCCATATGGCTCGGTCTCTTTCCGCAGCACGGAAAGCGTCGCACAAAGCACGAACTCCGTAGCTTTCAGCGACGACCCACAGGAGTCTCCGAGTAAACCAAAGGACGCGGCCCAGAATCGAACCCACAACCTTCGAAGCACGAGTCAAACGGCTTGACCACTTCGCCACAGAGACTCCCGTCCTTGTCTCCAAGGATGGTCCATAATCTATACCTTGTCTAAAGTCTTCTCCTAATCTACTCGTACAAACACTATATTCTGCTTGACACTGTATTCAATGGCTGTTTCACATATTTGTCTTAGTGCCAATAGCATATCAGTGCAACTTTTACATTTTCTTAAATAGAGTTGTATTTTGTTTAACTGTTCTTCAACTATGGGCCTAGCTCTTTGTTCCAATAGTTTTGCGTACATTTTTCTTATGACTTCAAGAGGGGTATACCCCCTGTATGTTTCAGATTCTCTCATACCTCCTTTCTTATTTTCCATATTGATATTATTACTTTCTGTTGCCAATCGTCTGGGACGTTTCTTTCCCAATAGCCCGAATAGCTTCTGTGGTTATTCCATCTAGATCAGGTGATTTGTCTTTAGGACTTTTATGTATAACTGATTATTCTGCAGGTATTAAGTTTTGCTCTTTTAGTCCACAGTTTTTAGGCACAAAAGTGAGGTTTTCTATGTTATGTGTGGAGTTGAGTAGTTCTTGAAAGTATTCTACTCACCTTGCTAGTCTTTGTTGTGGATTAAATAAAGGTATACCTCTTTTGTTATTCATGATCGTGGCTGGGTTGTAGTAGGCATCCATGTTTCTCATATTGTTGACATGTCTATAAAATACTCTTGGGTAGTCTTTGCTGAGGGATGCCATCTGTTCACGTATATTCTTCAGGTCTGACCTTTAGATGCCATGATTGTTCGTTTGGCGTTCGTTTGAATGCAGCATGCATAATACATAACATTTAGTAGATATGCGGAAGCTGAGTGGATGGAAGGGCAGAATGTAAGACGGGCCTGTGTGACAATCTGCGACCCTTTCAACGTTCGTTCGTTCTTTCTTCCACCAGCCGTCTCGCCGCCAGCTCATTGGCAACCAGTCAATACCTGTATATCTATTGACCCCGCGTCTGTTGCGGACTAGGGGTTGGCAAGGAGCTCTAACACGAGCGTGGTGTTTGTGAACAGCGACAGAGCTGATGTGAATCTTTTTTCTATAAACAACACACTCTCCCGTGCTGCGGTAAACGGATTGTCGTGTCCCAATGGCGCCTGAGGCCACACAGGAGGTTGTGTAGCTATTGGCAGGGCATCCATAGTCTGAAGGGCACAAGGGATTAGTCTCGGACTGCAGGTAGACGGCGTGGGGGGTGTCATAGAAGTGGCTAGAGTAAGGCGTCCTGGCAAGATGTCGGATACAATCTATATAAATACCAATCGCTGGGGTGGGGATGGGGGAGTCTGGGATCACTGAAGTAACCTGACAGATATTCAGCAGGTATTAAAATAAAGCACAGGCAATAAGTAGACATCATTAAACACACCTTTAGTTAGTTGCGTGTCCTTTATAGGACGTCGCAATAAAACCCATCATTTCCGCCGTTTGTGATTTACTAGGAAAGTTTACACTCAGTAGTTTGCTATTGTTGTATGAACGACCGACGCTCATACAATTTTTAAACATCAACACAAAGCGGTCTGCTTTCAAATCGTCTGCAGCTGATGTCGAACGTGGTAAGCGGGACTACGGATCACGTTCACTGCCCTGTCTCTGCAGACGTCGGCAAAAGATATACTACACAGCAGCGAAACAATAATAACTAGGCTAGAAATAGTGCACAGATTATTCACTGCGGTTAAAGGGAACACAACAACCTAGTATCTCAGGGACATGTTACCAAAGGTAAATCTAATAAAATCACTCTGAAAGTCACCTGTTAACCACAGGATGGCTGTTATCTATTTGACATGGCTGGACAGGGTTACTATCTTTATACTCATGACAGAACACAACAGACTCAATAATCACATGTGTACACAGCTAAGTACAACAGAGATTAAGAGCAGAAAAGGGCAGACAAAAGCCGCATTTCAGAAAAATGAAGAGTATCTTATGTAATAAGTCACTATCAATGAATGTAAGAAAGAGAGTACTTTATTTTTGTTTGCGCTCGCTCGCTTTGAACTCAAGCGTAGTCCATACACACTATTTACAGTAGTGATGGACTGAATTTTGCGTGTGGATTAGCTTTCCTTAGTACCAGTGTCCCTCGCCACCAGGCGAAACCACTCCGACTTTAGAGGTACGTGTAATTTATGTTTCCAAGTCAAGGACGATAGTTCAACATTTTAGTCTAACTCTCCGGTGTGGGGGATGAACCCCCTACCTCAGCGTTAGAACACCGGATGTTTAATAACACGTGTTCTGTTCCATTTGACCATGCTGACCTGAAATCAGCATCAGTTATCAGTTGGGGTATCTTCATTGCACTCCGGACAGGTCCATAGGTGCTCAGATCCTCCCCCCCCCCTCCAGCATATGCATCAGCGTCCGGTGGCTAATAGTGCCAGTTCTGTGTTGGTTGACGAGGCACCTCGTTTTCCCGATGTATCACCTCTCGTGTCCGGCTGTGCCGATTCTTACTCCCAAGTCTTCCATCCTGGACAGCGATGTAGATTCACTGACGTCAAAGTCCTCTGTTCTCGCCATATCTTTGAGGACGTTAATAACGTCGGCACGATCCATGGGCTGGCCATCTACAGGGGGTGCAGAGCCAGCCAGTTTATCAGCTCGTTCATTTCCCTCGACTCCCGCATGTCTCGGGACGAAGATGAAGGTGACTTTGCGGACAGCAGACTTCCGCAGCGACTCAGTCCACTGTCTACGTACAGATCCAGCTTCGACCTTCTGAAACATGCTCATTGAATCACTTAGTACACACACGTAGGTATAATGCTGTGATTCCAGCCAAATGAAAGCCTGTGTTACTGCCATCACTTCCATCGTCATGCTGCTCGTGGTCATGGAGTGGGTACCACTGGATTCTTAAACGGTTCGGCCCGCTGAACGGGCTGTAAATGCTAACCCACTTCTCTGCTGCTTTACAACGGATCCATTTGTAAAGATGAGCACTTCGGGGCTATCTTGAGTGTTCCTAGATGAGCGCGTTGACCTCTGCATTGACAGCGGCAGGGTTCTGCTCTCTGCACCGTCTGTCGAGTGTGATAATGCAGGAGAAAGTGCACTTAAAAGCTGGAGGCACAGGCACCCATTCCTAGCCGGGGTTGATACTGGTAAGACTGCAGACCTGTCTGACGACATCTTCCGCCCGACCCATCCATGATTTGCCCCTCTTTAGCCTGTCACCCTTTTCTCTGAATATAGCGTCATGCAGAGGGTGCTGCTCATCTGCACTTATTTTTAAGTATGCACGAGCTCTCCAGATCTTGATCCCGTGTTCCATTGTCGGGAAGTCAAGGAGGTATCTCATTGCTACACAGCTGGTGTCTCTCGTGCAGCCCAAAATGATGCGCATGGCTTCGTTTTGTACCTTTTCAAGTCTTCCAATCTGTGTAGGGCTGACAGTGAGGATGGCCAGGGCATACTCGATGCGTGAAAGCACCAGTCCTTGGAACAGAAGTATTAGCAGTCTTTGCTCGATATTGCTGACAAACCTTTTCGAGCTTTCGTTATGACATAATCGAAATGATCTCTGAAGGTCAGGCTACGATCAAGCCTCACGCCAAGATATGTCATTGAATGGGTTCTACTCAAAATGCTTCCATCCATTCTTACTGCCGGCAGGTCTGTGTTCACAATATGGTTGTTTAGGACCGATGCCTTTGGAGGATTGACAAGGGCATCGGCATCAGCACACCATGAGGAAATTCACTCTAGTTCGCCCTGCAAATCACTGGCAACCGCCTGTTTGTCTCGACCCTGTCGATACACGAGAATGTCGTCAGCAAATGACACAGTCCTACCCCTCCCATCCAACCGCTGCTCAGTGATCAGCACAGAATACGCGTTTAATAGTACTGGTGACAGTGGTGAACCCTGCGGCAATCCTGAACATATCGTTATCGGCTCAGAAGACCAACTCCCGCATCTTAGCACTACCTGTATTCCCGAGTCTATAAGATATATGACCCTTGCAATTGCCAAAACCTCCTCAACACCCTCCCGTCTCAAAATGTGGCCATACACCGATCATTCTCCTGTCCTATTCATGTGGTTATCAAATGTCTGTGAATTGGTCTCTCGAAGTGCTCGGATGTTGGTCTTCTTAGCTGTCCATAGGATTTATACCAGTATCATCATCAAGTGTCTTGGTAGCTGGGGTGGGCGATCATGTTTCACCACATCTTAACACTTCCAAAAGCATCTATAAATTCGGTGGCTGACACCATTTTCGTACCATGACAAAAAGCCGCCATGACTTTTCTCGCCGACTTCCTAAATCGCTATGTCCACAAACCTTTCCAGGTGTCACAGCATGCTCTGGTTCTTCTCTTCTAGCAGGATGTGGCGAAACAAAACTGACGGCTACCTCTTTCTGAAGTCTGTGAAAAGATGTCTGCGTTTTGATGGTGAGGGACACTGTTAATAAGGAAAGCTAATCCACACGCAAAATTCGGTCTATCACCACTGTAAATAGTGTGTATGGACCACGCTTGAATTCAAAGCGAGCCAGCGCAAAAATTTTAAAAATGTCTGCGTTTCTTAGCCTCTTTCAAAATGTTTAGATTACTCATTTTGGCTATCCGGGGAATGTTCAACATTCTTCTGTAAAACTACATTTCTAAGCTCTCGTGTTTTGCTTAGCTTGTTTACTAAATGTCTGGGATTCACAGCCATGTGTTCAAACTGGTTCTATGCCACATGCAAGAATAAGGATGTGTATGCAATGTATTCATTGATTAAGTGCCATGGAATGATAAATCGTCTTATTCAAACTTCCCGTAACTGCCATGGGCTTATAGATCAAACTATAGTTAAAAAATTAATACAGTAGCTGTCCCGATAAACCATATTAACTTTTAAGTCATAGCTGTGATACACCCCACCCCTACTTCCCATTTTCCGCCATCGATTTTTCTTTGGTTTAAACCTACTTTTTGTTTGGCAACGAATCTGTTAAATTATCGACAAAGAAAACAAGATGAAGGGTCGTAATCTACAGATATCCAGCCGTCTCGCTGACTGCAACACGCAACTAACTCCACACACACACACACACACACACACACACATGAGCCTAGCCAAGCTCCTTCGGTGAATTTATAAGACAATAAAATAATGGCCAGACACTGGAGGCTACTCGACATGGCGAAGAGTGCACACCTCGAATTAATTATTCAGGGCGGATGAGATAGATAGCGGTGTTTTGTGAACCTCGGGGTGAATCAGCCGCGTTTTTCTAAGCGTTCGCGGAATGCACCAAAAATAACTGCGCTTCGCGGACAACGAAATGTGTTAGGAGTGTACAAGGAAGTCAACAATACATGCACGTTTAGCCGTGGACAAACGAACATTAGCCAGCATGTTAGCGAAGTAGACAGGGAGCTCAGGTGATAATTTAATGAGTGCGGTGGGTCGGACGAGGGGACGAGGGATCGAAGCCTGGGCCCGTCACCTGCTAAGTGAGTGCAAGATTGGTCACCTATTCCCCCGTGCAGTCAGGCCTACACGGTAATCACAGAACTATAGCAAGAAGCTGATACCGGACTCATTAATGGTTTTATTAGTAAAAGAACATTCTTTTTTTTTTTTTTTTTTGCGTATCCTATTTACAGGACATCGCTGTCAACGCCAGCACTGCTGTTGTTGATGTCTTGGCAAGTTTACGTTCAGCAGTTTCCCATTGCTTTCTGAACGAACAGCTCCCATACCATCAGGTTAAAACACAGCGCAACACGGTGTGCTGCCAAATCGGTCGCAGCTGTGTTTCGAACGCTGGTAAGCAGAATAAGAACCGCGTCCATAACGCCTTTGCCACGAAGACCGGCTAACGAACATTACAAACTAATAAAAAGGGTTTAAAAGCCAAGAGGATGGACTTCATTGCACCGAGTTATAGCCCATATGGCTAGGTCTCTTTCTGCAGGGCGGCCTGTAGAGAGCGTCGTACAAAGCACAAACTCTGTAGCTCCAGAGACAACCCCCAGGAGTCTCTACAAAGAGAGCCACGTCTCCGCCAACGCACCTGAACCTATTAGTCGACATAGTTTCTTCTGTTAGTGTGTATCATTTGCTCATAGTTCGACTTCACCCAAACCGTCATCTTACTCCTTCTACATACAACAAATGGTAGCCGCAGGATAGTAGTCGTCCCGATGTCCCCGCTGGTCACAGGTTCGTCCCGCACTGGGGCAGATTCGCGTGTTTAAATAATGCCCTGGGTTCTCGGGTCGACCCAGCCTGAAGTTGGTACCAGGAACTGTCAAAGCAAAGGTGGTCGGCGTGCTATCAGAACACATGACTCACCGAGCGCTAATTGGAGCAAAGGTGGTCCGCGTGCTATCAGAACACATGACTCACCGAGCGCTAATTGGAGCAAAGGTGGTCCGCGTGCTATCTGAACACATGACTCACCGAGCGCTAATTGGAGCAAAGGTGGTCCGCGTGCTATCTGAACACATGACTCACCGAGCGCTAATTGGAGCAAAGGTGGTCCGCGTGCTATCTGAACACATGACTCACCGAGCGCTAATTGGAGCAAAGGTGGTCCGCGTGCTATCTGAACACATGACTCACCGAGCGCTAATTGGAGCAAAGGTGGTCCGCGTGCTATCTGAACACATGACTCACCGAGCGCTAATTGGAGCAAAGGTGGTAGGTGTGCTATCTGAACACATGACTCACTGAGCGCTGATTGGAACAAAGGTGGTCGGCGTGCTATCTGAACACATGACTCACTGAGCGCTGATTGGAACAAAGGTGGTCGGCGTGCTATCTGAACACATGACTCACTGAGCGCTGATTGGAACAAAGGTGGTCGGTGTGCTATCTGAACACATGACTCACCAAGCGCTGATTGGTCTAAAACAATATGGGTCTAGCGCCATATGACAAATCACCCTCAAGGTCTAGACGCACGACACCCGCCCCTGGCTCCGTCAGATGGATAAGATTCCTAGGAAAAGGATGCTTAACATCCCCTGATGCTGGGGTAGTGGATTGGGCGTCTAGCTTTCTTCTTTAGAAGGGCGAAAAACTTGAAGCACCCATGTCTACATTACAACAGCCCTGGGCAGTTGGAAATTGAAATCAATATACCGAATAGACTGAAATCAAGTCAAAGCTTCACATTAGAGAATATACCCACAATATAACATTTACATCACGTTGCTAGGTCCACAATATAACATTTACATCACGTTGCTAGGTGACAGGTATATTATTTCACTGAGTCAACTTGGATTATCGTTGTTAATTACGATACTAGTGATGGCAATAGTAGTAACAGCAGAAGTAGTGGTAACAGTAGTAACAGCAGCAGTAGCAGAAGTAGTTATAGAAATAATAGTTGTTGTTGTTGTTGTAACAGCAGCACTAGTGGTATTAGTAGTAACAGCAGCAGTAGCAGCAGCAATAGTAGTAGTCGCAGCATTAGTATTAGTGGTAATAATAATAATAACAGCAGTAGTAGCTTGCAGCAGCAGCAGCAGCAGCCGCCACCGCCGCAGCAGCAGCATCAGCAGCAGCAGCAGCATCAGCAGCAGCAGTAGTAGTAGTAGTAGTAGTAGTAGTAGTAGTAGTAGTAGTAGTAGTAGTAGTAGTAGTAGTAGTAGTAGTAGTAGTAGTAGTAAAAGCGAGGCTTGTTCAGATCACCATTATTGGTCAAGGGGTAGAATTTCACGTGATCGCGGATAAACGGTCGTGGAACTCAAAATGCACTCAGCGACAACGGGAACTTGAAACGTTATCACACTGTCGGATATATTATACAGGACACTTGATCAGCTGATGTGTGGGTGGTGATACCACCATACTATGCTTGTCAACAAGGGTTTATATGAGGTGTAACTACAAGAGGATCCGCGTGACTGGATCGGGTGTTATCTCATATGGCCCTGTCTCTTGTCGCAGAGCTATGTTTGACAGTCTACTGTTAATAGATTATGTGCGTCTCTTCTAGAACATGTCAGCTGCATATCCTTTACAGGAGGTTGCAGCTAATGCCAGGAATTTTGGCTGTTTGTGATTTCTTGGCAAGTTAACACTAAATAGTCTGTAATTGCTTACTGAACAACAGAAAACCAACGCAAGGCGGTCTGCTTCCAAATCGCTCGCAGCTGTGTTTCGAACGCAGTATGGGGGATTACAAAATGCGTTCATAACCCCTTCGCCACAACACGGCATCTTCCAGAAATAACCCATGAAACATGACTCCCCAAAAGTGGTTACTGGAAGGCCCCGGTTAACGTCGTGGTTACGTTCTTGGAAAACGCGACGTTAAGTGAAACGACGTATAGTGAAACACTATTTCCGATAGAATTAAATTAAATACAGTGTATAGTGTACTACAGTAATGTTTATTTTGATGGTTGTTGACATTAATCGGCTAAACAGAGGTGTGTTGGAGGGCGAGTGGTAGAGTTATTCGGACGTAGAGGCATTGAATTCTGCCTCTTCATCTGAGGAAGAAACTGTAAACCTCTTCCTGACTCTTCTTTGCTTGAACAAAATATGTGTCCAATGTCTGCTTCACAGTAACCAGCCTCATCAATCATGGCCTTTAACTCTGCAGGGAAACGCTCTGCAGCTGCAGTATCAGCACTCGCCGCTTCTCCTGTTGTCTGAATGTTGTGCAGGTGTGAACGGGTCTTAAAGCGCTCAAACCAATCACGACTCGCTCCAACACTATCATCAGCACTACTAGTAATGCTCTCACCCGCTTCTTAGCAAGATCTCCATAGCGAGACTTTGCTTTCTCTTAGATAATCATCTTGCTCACAGGCATATTTCGTTGGTTCTGGTCTTCAATCCAGATGGCCAATAGTGCTTCCATGGTCTCCATAAGAATACTTCTGGTACGAGTGATCTT
The DNA here is from genome assembly GCA_963921405.1 of Cepaea hortensis. NCBI lineage: Eukaryota > Metazoa > Mollusca > Gastropoda > Stylommatophora > Helicidae > Cepaea > Cepaea hortensis. The sequence continues at coordinate 160,778,297 of OY992878.1, forward strand.
GGAAGCACTCAAAGGGGTTAGATTTAGCACCCTCTTTGATTTTGTCAGCACTTGCACGAATTGTCCCAACCTCAAAACGACGCTAAGGCGAAACATAGCGACGTAAAGTGAAGTTAGTCCCCTATGTGATAATGACGTCACCCATTGAACATCCATAAAAACATGGGTCTGGCACCATATGCTTGAGACCTTGACGCACGACAGCCTTTCTCCCTCTAGCTGAAAATGAATATGCCGAACAGACCGAAACTTCAAATCAGCAACCTACCCACAAAAGAATATTTATATTGTGCACTTGTATGAGACCTATATAATTTCATACTGTCAAATTGGGATTGCCGGTCTCTGTGGCCAAAGGCTCGCAAACGTGGTTCGTGAACCGCTTAACAGGCTTACTTCCGTGATCAGCTGTTGTGTACGTGATATGGGTTATTATGTCAAACGGGCGTGTTTTTTTTTTTTTTTGTTGGTTGCATGTCCATTACAGGATTTGTTGTTGTTGTTGTTGGTTGCATGTCCATTACAGGATGTCATAGTCAGCCCCAGCATTTTTTTGTTTTGTTTTGTTTGTTATTTGTGATTTCTTTCTGGTTAGCGGGGTAGGGGTATCCCCTATCAAAGGAGATGTAAGACGCCTCCTTTCCTCCGTTAGTCTACGGGACACCCTTGGGCAAGGTGGAGTACCCGTTTAGCCCCCCGATCAGGGTTACGTGAAGCCATGGAAGCAGGTGGTTGATGGAGTATGAGAGCAGCCGACAGATTGTTGTTGGTTATGGTCTTGCACTCAGCGGCGATAGGCAGATGATCTCATCAGTAGAGATAATGGCTATGGCCACCGACTAGTACAGTCACTGCCCAGAAGGAAAGCAATGGCAAACTACCTTCTGCAAAACTTGCCAAGAAACCATAACAACCATGAAAGAAAACATAAGAAAGAGATCTGGTGGCGAGACCCCCAGGCCAGGCAGATCAGATAACACTGGGGAAGAGTGTGACACAGGGACCAGTACTAGTAATCGTGATGACGGAGTTAATCCTGACTGTGTTACCAAGGAAATCCCCTGTGTCAGACTAAGAAACAGAGTGAGAATAGCAACGTGGAATGTGAGAAGTCTGTATGAGGGAAAGCTTAAAGTAGTGTGTGATGAGACTGAGAGGTTAAACATTCAAATTTTAGGAATTAGTGAACATCGCTGGAGCGGCAAGGGACATTTTACAACTGAAAATGGAAGTATTTTCATTTATTCTGGTAGAGACGCCGGAGGCCAGAGTGGAGTGGCATTTTGTTTAGATAAGACAACTGCAAAATCTTTAATGGAATATAATCCAGTTAGTGATAGAATCCTCACTATTATACTTAAAGGCCGTCCCAAAAACACAACTCTCATACAGATATATGCACCTACTTCAACAGCACAGGAGGACGAAATTGAAGATTTTTACAACACACTACAAGACACATTAAATAAGATTGGTCATAATGATAGAGCAATAATAATGGGAGATTTTAATGCAAAAGTAGGTGCAGGAAGAGCTGAAAATGAGAGACACATTTTAGGAAAATTTGGATTAGGAAATAGAAACGATGCAGGTGACAAATTAATTGAATTTTGCACAGAAAATGAGTTAACGATTGCCAACACGCTTTTTAAACAACATCCAAGAAGACTCTTCACATGGAAGTCTCCAGACAGTATTACCAAAAATCAGATAGATTATATTTTAATACAAAGAAGATGGAGATCAAGCATAACATCTGCAAAAACTCTACGTAGTGCAGACTGTGATACAGATCATCAGTTATTAGAAGCAGATCTGAAATTAAAACTCAAACAGCTTATCCGAGGACCAGGGCCACTTCGTTTTGATCTCACAAAAATACTGGATGCATACAACATAGAAGTTAGGAATCGCTTTGGGGTCTTGATGTCTGTACAAGAGGAAATGACAACTGATGAACTGGCAGTGCAAGCTAGAGATATCTTGATAACTGCAGCCAAAGATTTAATTCCGACCAAGAAAAAGCAACATAAGCCATGGATTACATCAGACACGTTAGAATTAATAAAACAACGAAGGGAACTGAAACAGAAAGGAGGTGAATCCGATAACAGCAGGATGAAGTATAAATCTTTAACTCGAGAAATAAGAAAGAACACAAGAAAGGACAAAAATCAATATATACAAGATTGTTGTACCAGAATAGAGCAATATCATAAGACTGGAAGAGATTATGATATGTTCAAAGAAATGAAGTTATTGACAAGAAATGTTCAACCTCAATTGAATGTTTTCTGTGACAAAATGGGAAATACCTTAACAGAATCTAGACAAATTCTAGAAAGATGGCAGGAGTACTGCAGTGGAATGTATGATATGAGTGACAGTGAGGATATGAATGAGATACATGAGCCAACGACAGCAGAGACAGAATCTGAACCCTCATTAGATGAAATTGCTTGGGCTATAAAGAACCTGAAGAATGGTAAATCTCCTGGATGTGATGAGATACCAGCTGAACTAATTAAAGCGGGAGGAGAAGAAAGCATACACATATATCATGCATTATGTACAAAGATTTGGAAATATGGTATATGGCCAAAAGATTGGAAGAGAACTATCTTCATTCCAATACCAAAAAAGGGGAACCTGAAATTATGCACCAACTATAGAACTGTTGCCCTGATCAGTCATGCAAGTAAAATTCTACTAAAAATCATAATGCGAAGACTTCGTAAGAAAATGGAAGAAGAGATTAACGTGGTTCAAGCTGGATTCAGACAAGGAAGAGGAACAAGAGATCACATATTCAACATGCGTTTAATAATAGAGAAGTGCAGAGAATTTAATGTAAACCTATTCTCATGTTTTGTGGATTATTCAAAAGCATTTGACTGTGTACAGCATCAGAAACTTTGGGAAATCATGAGGAATATGGGCTTTCCATCACATGTAATACAACTCAGAAAAATGCTCTATCTAGACCAACAAGCAGCAGTTAGAATAGATGGCGAGGCATCAGATTGGTTTGACATCAAGCAAGGAGTCCGTCAGGGCTGCGTGCTGTCACCCTATTTGTTTAACCTGTAAGCCGAAAATATAATGAGAAATGTAAGAGATGATATAAACAGGGAGCTATATGATGCCCTAAATATCGGCGGTCATGACATACCGGAGATTCGATATGCTGATGATACAGTATTACTATCCACAACACAGAATGGCATATAAAACTTAATAGCTTCAACCCAATTGAATAGTGAAAATCACAACTTATATCTTAACATAGCAAAAACAAAGATAATGCATACAGATAAAACTACTATGGAGAAAGAAATATACATTAATGGGGAAAAATTTGAGGTGGTGGAAAATTTTGAATACCTTGGGTCATTGATTACCAACAACGGCGACACAATGAAAGAAATTAAACGGCGACTATCAATTGCTCTTCAAAGACTAAAACAACTGAATAAATTATGGAGTGGGACAGACAGAACTATAAAAATTAGATTTTTAAGAGCATGCATCTTTCCCATTGCAACATACGCCTGTGAGACATGGACACTTACTAAACAAGCTGAACAGCGCATAAACGCCTTTGAATATAAATGTTATAGACGGGTTCTAAGAATATCTTGGGTAAAGAAAATAACAAATGCATCCATACTTCAAGAGTTGAAAATTGAAGAAGGTTGGCTATTAAAGACGATAAAACAAAGAAAATTGAAATATTTTGGTCACTTGAAACGTCACGAAAGCTTGGAGAGAACAATAATGGAGGGGTATATGCCTGGGAAGAGAGGAAGAGGAAGGCCAAAGAGAAGATGGGTGCAGGATGTGGCGGATGATCTCCAGATGGGTGTATCAGACGCGGGACATCTTGCTTATGATCGAGAGGTTTTCCGGAAGGTTGTTATGGGAGCGAGGTTCTGCAAAGGACATGCTACTGAATGAATGATTTCTTTACAAGCTTACATTCAGTAGTTGCCACTGTTTTCTGAATGACCGGAATTCATACCTTTGCATGGAAACCAACGCAAGGCGGTCAGCTCTCTATCTCTCTCTCACACACACACACACACATAAAAGAAGGGGTGTATGGGGAGGACTTAAAGGGAAGAGAATCGACTTCACTGCATCAGGGGTGTTACCTCACATTTCTTTCCGTAGAGCTACGTTTCAGAAAGAGATCACGAACAGCAACTTTAAAAATGCTGAGGTTGACTGCGACGTCCTGTACAGGATATGCAACTAACTTTAACCTTTTTAACGTTTGGCAGTGTACCGTTAATAGATTCTTTCCGACCCTTAGAAATATCCTATCAAACATGGCTCCCGAAAGTCACTCCAGATACCGTCGTGTCCCATACCGAACATTTGTCAGACACTACTCGCAATGGGCTGGGCCCCGGTCTTTACCCTGACTACGAAGGTGTATTGGGAGAGTTGGGTGCATTAACGGTCCTCATATTTGCACTGAGTGTGTGAAGTGTGCCTTTGTTTCCTCTACGTTTTCTCTCTTTATGGTTCATGCAGTAAAGTACCCTATTAACCGGATCTCTGGGTAGCGGGTATCTGACTGGTGAATTACTGAGTGATGAATCTGTGGGTGATGAATCTGAAAGTGGTGAATCTGTGAGTGGTGAATCTGCGAGTGTTGAATCTGTGTGTAGTGAATTACTAAGCAATAAATCTGTGCGTGGTGAATCTGTGTGTAGTAAATCTGTGAGTGATGAATCTGTGTATAGTAAATCTGTGCATAGTGGATCTGCGAGTTGTAAATCTGTGAGTAGTGAATTTGTGTGCGGTGCTTCTGCGAAGTGGTGAATTTGTATGCGGTGGATCTGTGAGTAGTGTATCTATCAGTAGTGGATTGGATACTTAAGACCTCAAACACAGACAAAACATTGGAGTTCCCTTGTGCTGAAGAAATAAATTAACAGATAGTGAATGGCACACAGCAAGGACAAGATAGAGATCAGAGGATACACCAGACAACACAAACAATGAAAGCTTTAGGCACAATAGGATCTTAATCTCATGCAATCCAAATGATAAAAGGCTTCACTGATGGAAAAAGTGCACTTCGATGCAAACTATTATAAGATTCATTAACAGTTCATCACAATGAGTTTGTCCTTTATTTCAATGCTCTGTGAAAAATGTCAAAATTAGACAACCTACGAATTCCAGAAGCAGGAACCTGTCAGGTGCTGGGACCATCACATCCTGTAGCCTGAATGCACGAGGCATAGATGGCCTGTCTTGTCATCAGTGAGCCAACAATGAGGGCAAGTGTCAAACCCTGACATCACAGTGATCATGACATTATCAGCATCTCCTGGCAGTTACATAATGCACCCGCCTAGACAGTCTACTCACAAGAGAATATTGACAGTTCTTGTCAAGAGGAGGAGATTAATGAGAACAAAGCTGAAGTAGCATATGTTGATGGGGGAAAAAAGCCATTATTGCAGCTCTTCTGTAAACGGACTCGTCGCTAGCATCAACCTTCTCTAAAGCAGCGACAAAGAACATAGCCAGCAACAGTAACAGTAAAGGATCACTGTTCATGCCATGAGGCGTATCAGGTATATGGTCATGTCATAAACAACTGTCATTTACTGCCAATATAGTTAGTACCTTACGGTGTATGGCAGGGGGGTCTTTGAGCCTGAGGAATCAAGGCCTTCTGGCTAATGCAGTCACCGCGAACTGCGCAGGTTAGGATTTTCTTTTTGCCCTTGACAGAAAAAAAAATCCCCACACCTTACTGAGGATTCGAACCCGGGTCTCACAAAGGAGAATATGGCATTCTAGCCACTCGGCCAGCCATTCCTCAGGTACATGGAATATACCAGGTATATGGTGCTAGCCTCATTTTAGATCACTCCTCACTGCCCCAATTTAGACCAATCTACACTCAATTGATGAACCACCTTTACTTCCATGGAAATGTACTGGTACACATTTTAGACTGGGTCACCTGGAAGATCAGGTGAATAAAACAAAAACCCCACCCTGATGGGCATTTGAATATGCCCATCAATCACTAAGTTAAGATTTATGCTGGAGTCATACATTTAAAAACAACCTGCGTACCAATCTTTAAACTGAATAACCCAACATGACGCAACATACCCATATATTTTTTCCATAAAAAAATACGGGTAAACACCCAGTAAAACATAATATTTACGTCTGTAGTATTGACAAGGGGTAGCGGGGTAGGGGTATACCCTATCAAAGGAGAAGTAAGGTGCCTCCTTCCCTCCGCTAGCCTACGGGACACCCTTGGGCAAGGTGGAGTACCCGTTTAGCCCCCCCAACAGGGTAACGTGAAGCCATGGGAGCAGGTGGTGGATTGGACTTGGGAGCAGCCGACAGATAGTTGTTGGTTATGGTTTCAAGTCAGTGACGGTGGGCAGAGGATCTCTCAGTAGAGACAATGGCTACGGTCATCCGATCAGTATGGTCACTGCCAGGAAGGAAGAATGGTAGACTTCCCTCCTTATTGATTCCCGGGCAGAGGAGGCTCGTTATCCTGACACATGGACCGCAATCTATACACCTAACAGCAAGAAAAAAACAAAACAACCGGCCCTAAGGCTGGGAACATGGAACGTAAGAACCATGACCCCTGGCATCTCAGACGATCTAAATGAGATTGTGGATGCCCGCAAAACTGCAGTGATAAACAACGAACTGCTAAGACTGGGGATAGACATTGTCGCCCTGCAAGAGACCAGACTCCAAGAATCTGGAAGCATCAAGGAGAGGGACTTCACTTTCTACTGGCATGGCAAGCCGTGCGGAGAGACCAGGGAGCATGGAGTTGGCTTCGCTATCAGAAACAAGCTGCTCAATTCCATCATACCACCAAGTGATGGCACTGAAAGAATATTGAAGCTCCAACTCCAGACAGAGGCAGGCCCAGTTAGTATTATAAGCGTTTACGCCCCAACACTAACTGCAGCATCAGAATCTAAAGACAAGTTCTATGACGACCTTAGCAAAGAAGTCAGTGAAACACCAGAGAAACAACATCTTTTTATCCTGGGGGATTTCAATGCCAGGGTTGGCTCTGACCACGAATCTTGGCCTTCATGTCTAGGACAGTTTGGCGTTGGGAAGATCAATGACAATGGACAACGTCTCTTGGAATTCTGCAGCCACCATAATCTGTGCGTGACCAACACCTTCTTTGACACGAAACCTCAACACAAGGTGTCATGGAGGCACCCCAGATCAAAGAACTGGCACCAACTCGACCTGGTGCTCACTAAACGCAGCAACCTCCGCAATGTACGGATGACTCGCAGCTATCATGGTGCTGACTGCGACACCGACCATTCACTCGTCTCCAGCAAGGTGAAGATAAAGCCCAAGAGAATCTACAGAAGCCGAACAGAAGGAAGACAACGCATTGACACCAGTGGCACCCAAAATAAAGAGAAGGTCAACAAATTCATGCAGGCTCTAGCGGATACTCTGCCCGGCCCCACAGACGGAGATTCCACTGAGAGATGGAGTCATTTTCGCGACACCATCTACAATACAGCACTATCAACATTTGGCAAGAAGCAAACTAAGTCAACCGACTGGTTTGAAGCACACTCTGAAGAGATGCTCCCAGTCCTGGAGATAAAGAGACATGCATTCTCGATGTATAAAACATCACCTTCAGAGAAAACACTGCAGGCATTGCGAACGGCCAGAAATAGAGTACAACAGATGGCAAGAAGATGTGCGAACAGGTACTGGCTACAGCTCTCTGCTCAAATTCAAACTTGTGCAGACACTGGAAATATAAGAGGAATGTATGAGGGCATCAAGCAAGCTGTCGGTCCATCAAAAAATAAGATGGCCCCTTTACGATCAACTGAGGGGGTAATCATAAAAGATCGAGCGAAACAAATGGATCGCTGGGTAGAACACTACTCAGAGCTATACTCAGTGGATAACACTGTCAGCGAAGAAGCTCTGGAAGCCATCGATCAACAGTCCGCCATGCATGCCTTGGATAACGAACCTTGCCTCACAGAAATCAGCGATGCACTAGACTCTCTCAAATCCGGCAAGGCACCTGGAAAAGATAGTATTCCACCTGAAATTTTAAAATGTAGCAAAGAAACAATCATCCCAGAACTGTATGCAATATTACAGCTCTGCTGGAGAGAAAAATCAATACCACAAGATATGAAAGACGCAAACATCGTTACCCTTTATAAAAACAAAGGCGACAGAAGCGACTGCAACAACTATCGCGGCATTTCCCTTCTCAGCATTACAGGCAAGATTTTTGCCAGAGTAATCCTTAAAAGATTACACATTCTTGCTGAAAGAATCTACCCCGAATCGCAGTGCGGATTTAGACCCAACAGGTCCACCATTGATATGATTTTCTCACTCCGGCAGCTCCAAGAGAAGTGCAGAGAACAGAGGAAGCCATTATATATAGCCTTCATCGACCTCACAAAGGCATTTGACATCGTGAGCAGAAGCAGCCTTTTTAAGGTCCTTGAAAAGGTTGGATGTCCACCCACCCTTCTTAGTCTCGTGAAATCATTCCACGAAAACATGCAGGGGACCATTTTATTTGACGGCTCAACATCCCAGTCATTCAGCATCAGCAGCGGAGTAAAGCAGGGATGCGTGCTTGCTCCTACACTCTTTGGTATCTTCTTTGCTGTTCTCTTAAGGCAAGCATTTGGGACTGCCACTGAAGGCATATACCTCCACACAAGATCTGATGGCAAACTTTTTAACCCATCAAGACTCAAGGCAAAGACCAAAATAAGATCAAGATGCGTAAGAGAACTACTTTTTGCAGATGATGCAGCACTGACTACTCATACAGCAGAAGATCTCCAAAGGCTCATAGATCGTTTTGCAGCTGCCTGCAAAGACTTTGGGCTCACCATTAGCCTAAATAAAACACAGGTGATGGAACAAGATGCTGATGCGCCTCCGTCAATCAAAATCTCTAATTATGAATTGAAAGTCGTCCACGATTTTGTGTATTTGGGATCGACAATATCAGATAATCTTTCATTAGAGACAGAAATCGACAGACGCATTGGAAAGGCAGCCACAACATTTTCCAGGCTAGCTAAAAGAGTTTGGGAGAATAATAGACTAACAGAGCGTACAAAAGCTCAAGTATATAAAGCTTGTGTTGTTAGCACACTACTCTACGGGTCTGAATCCTGGACCCTGTACTCAAGACAGGAAAGGAAGTTGAATTCCTTCCACATAAGATGTCTGAGACGTATCCTGGGCATAACATGGAAAGACCACATAACAAACAAACAGGTGCTTGAAAGAGCAGATATTACCACAGTGCACACCCTCCTCAAGCAGAGACGCCTCCAGTGGTTGGGCCACGTATCTCGAATGGAGGACGAACGTATTCCCAAAGATCTCCTTTACGGAGAACTAGCCACAGGAAAGAGGCCAACCGGAAGACCACAAATGCGATATAGGGATGTGTGTAAACAAGATATGAAAACCATTGGAATAGATCCAGACACGTGGGAGAGAGTTGCAACAGACAGATGCTCCTGGAGAAGAGATGTACGAAACGGACTGGTGCTCTTTGAGCGCAATCAGATCCAAAAAACTGAGGAGAGACGGCACAGGCTTAAAACGCAGTCACTTACTACGGGACTTGCCTCGTCTCACAGATGCGGAAACTGTGACAGAGATTGTCATTCTCGAATTGGACTATACAGTCACCAGCGGTGCTGCCAGGCACCTCCCCAGCGGCACAACAGTCCTTCAGGACTGAAAGAGGCCTACTACTAGTATTGACAATGAAGAAATCATGTTTGTGATGATGATTATTATCACTGAAGAGCTGCTGTATGTATAATCAACATCACACAATGATGCAAGCAAATGTACGTAGGACAGAAGGACAAGCGGAGAAGCACAGAGGCATACAACCAGATATCAATACTAGTTTCCCCCATACAGCGTAGACTCACGTCCAGATATATAATTTATATGAGAAAACTCGTGCTCAAGAACATGGCTACCCTATTATAAATTAGACATGATCAATATCACAAGATCATAAAAAATGGTTTTAGCCACTGACATTAATACACTTATACTGAGAATGACGTCTTTTATAGCCGACATAAAATATATGCTGTTCATTTATTTCCATTTTGTGTGTGGTTAATGTTAATATCATACACAGGGAGAGATTAAAAAAAGTATGGTCAATAACATATTATGTATGTTATAACACAAAGCATGATCATCAAGATGTTATATTTTCTTCCTGTAATAAAACTGGCTACATATCCCCATCAAAAAATGAATACAAGAAAGCAGTTTGGTTGCTCAAATATAGGTTAAGGGCTAGAGATTTTACTTCATTCCACAGGGTTCTATACGGCATATGGTAGTTTTCTTTCTGCAGAATGGACTGTGAAAGTGTCGCGCAGAGCACAAACTCCGCTTTGAAACCTCAAAAGACTTAGTTTTATCTCTCAAGTTCAATCCACTGATGTTCAGGGCATCAGAGCCCTAAAAGACACTTGCATTTATCCTAGTAAGGTCATTGTAACGACTTGTTTCGCTGAAAGGGGCGTGCATTTATCCTAGTAAGGGCATTGTAGTGACTTGTCTCCTGAAAGGGGCGTGCATTTATCCTAGCAAGGTCATTGTAGTGACTTGTCTCCCTGAAAGGGGCATGCATTTATCCTAGTAAGGTCAGTGTAGCGATTTGTCTCCCTGAAAAGGGCTGGCATTTATCCTAGTAAGGTCAGCGTAGTGACTTGTCTCCCTGAAAAGGGCTGGCATTTATCCTAGTAAGGTCAGTGTAGTGGCTTGTTTCCCTGAAAGGGGCGTGCATTTATCCTAGTAAGGTCAGTGTAGTGGCTTGTTTCCCTGAAAGGGGCGTGCATTTATCCTAGTAAGGTCAGTGTAGTGGCTTGTCACCTAAAAGGAGCGTGCATTTATCCTAGTAAGGTCAGTGTAGTGGCTTGTTTCCCTGAAAGGGGCGTGCATTTATCCTAGTAAGGGCATTGTAGTGACTTGTCTATTGAAAGGGGCGTGCATTTATCCTAGTAAGGTCATTTTAGTGACTTGTCTCCTTGAAAGGGGCATGCATTTATCCTAGTAAGGTCAGTGTAGCGATTTGTCTCCCTGAAAAGGGCTGGCATTTATCCTAGTAAGGTCAGCGTAGTGACTTGTCTCCCTGAAAAGGGCTGGCATTTATCCTAGTAAGGTCAGTGTAGTGGCTTGTTTCCCTGAAAGGGGCGTGCATTTATCCTAGTAAGGTCAGTGTAGTGGCTTGTCTCCCTGAAAGGAGTTGGCATTTATCCTAGTAAGGTCAGTGTAGTGGCTTGTTTCCCTGAAAGGGGCGTGCATTTATCCTAGTAAGGTCAGTGTAGTAGCTTGTTTCCCTGAAAGGGGCGTGCATTTATCCTAGTAAGGTCAGTGTAGTGGCTTGTCTCCCTGAAAGGAGTTGGCATTTATCCTAGTAAGGTCAGTGTAGTAGCTTGTTTCCCTGAAAGGGGCGTGCATTTATCCTAGTAAGGTCAGTGTAGTAGCTTGTTTCCCTGAAAGGGGCGTGCATTTATCCTAGTAAGGGCATTGTAGTGACTTGTCTCCTGAAAGGGGCGTGCATTTATCCTAGTAAGGTCATTTTAGTGACTTGTCTCCCTGAAAGAGGCATGCATTTATCCTAGTAAGGTCAGTGTAGCGATTTGTCTCCCTGAAAAGGGCTGGCATTTATCCTAGTAAGGTCAGCGTAGTGACTTGTCTCCCTGAAAAGGGCTGGCATTTATCCTAGTAAGGTCAGTGTAGTGGCTTGTTTCCCTGAAAGGGGCGTGCATTTATCCTAGTAAGGTCAGTGTAGTGGCTTGTCTCCCTGAAAGGAGTTGGCATTTATCCTAGTAAGGTCAGTGTAGTGGCTTGTCTCCCTGAAAGGGGCGTGCATTTATCCTAGTAAGGTCAGTGTAGTGGCTTGTCTCCCTGAAAGGGGCGTGCATTTATCCTAGTAAGGTCAGTGTAGTGGCTTGTCTCCAAATCCTTGACCTAAGCACTATCTGTATGGATCTGTGTTGCAGGGCTCTCCTTCCTCTCTCCAAGGCTAGAAACCTGCAGGCTGTGCCAGACCGGCACTGGAGCTAGAAACCTGCAGGGTGTGCCAGACCGGCACTGGAGCTAGAAACCTGCAGGGTGTGCCAGACCAGCACTGGAGCTAGAAACCTGCAGGGTGTGCCAGACCGGCACTGGAGCTAGAAACCTGCAGGGTGTGCCAGACCAGCACTGGAGCTAGAAACCTGCAGGGTGTGCCAGACCAGCACTGGAGCTAGAAACCTGCAGGGTGTGCCAGACCAGCACTGGAGCTAGAAACCTGCAGGGTGTGCCAGACCGGATCTGGAGCTAGAAACCTGCAGGGTGTGCCAGACCGGCACTGGAGCTAGAAACCTGCAGGGTGTGCCAGACCGGCACTGGAGCTAGAAACCTGCAGGGTGTGCCAGACCGGCACTGGAGCTAGAAACCTGCAGGGTGTGCCAGACCGGATCTGGAGCTAGAAACCTGCAGGGTGTGCCAGACCGGCACTGGAGCTAGAAACCTGCAGGGTGTGCCAGACCGGCACTGGAGCTAGAAACCTGCAGGGTGTGCCAGACCAGCACTGGAGCTAGAAACCTGCAGGGTGTGCCAGACCAGCACTGGAGCTAGAAACCTGCATGGTGTGCCAGACCGGCACTGGAGCTAGAAACCTGCAGGGTGTGCCAGACCAGCACTGGAGCAAGAAACCTGCAGGGTGTGCCAGACCGGCACTGGAGCTAGAAACCTGCAGGGTGTGCCAGACCGGCACTGAAGCTAGAAACCTGCAGAGTGTGCCAGACCGGCACTGGAGCTAGAAACCTGCAGGGTGTGCCAGACCGGCACTGGAGATAGAAACCTGCATGGTGTGCCAGACCGGCACTGGAGCTAGAAACCTGCAGGGTGTGCCAGACCGGCACTGGAGCTAGAAACCTGCAGGGTGTGCCAGACCGGCACTGGAGCTAGAAACCTGCAGGGTGTGCCAGACCGGCACTGGAGCTAGAAACCTGCAGGGTGTGCCAGACCGGCACTGGAGCTAGAAACCTGCAGGGTGTGCCAGACCGGCACTGGAGCTAGAAACCTGCAGGGTGTGCCAGACCGGCACTGGAGCTAGAAACCTGCAGGGTGTGCCAGACCAGCACTGGAGCTAGAAACCTGCAGGGTGTGCCAGACCAGCACTGGAGCTAGAAACCTGCAGGGTGTGCCAGACCGGCACTGGAGCTAGAAACCTAAAAGGGTGTGCCAGACCGGCACTGGAGCTAGAAACCTGCAGGGTGTGCCAGACCGGCACTGGAGCTAGAAACCTGCAGGGTGTGCCAGACCGGCACTGGAGCTAGAAACCTGCAGGGTGTGTCAGACCTGCACTGGAGCTAGAAACCTGCAGGGTGTGCCAGACCAGCACTGGAGCTAGAAACCTACAGGGTGTGCCAGACCAGCACTGGAGCTAGAAACCTGCAGGGTGTGCCAGACCAGCACTGGAGCTAGAAACCTGCAGGGTGTGCCAGACCAGCACTGGAGCTAGAAACCTGCAGGGTGTGCCAGACCAGCACTGGAGCTAGAAACCTGCAGGGTGTGCCAGACCGGCACTGGAGCTAGAAACCTGCAGGGTGTGCCAGACCGGCACTGGAGGTAGAAACCTGCAGGGTGTGCCAGACCAGCACTGGAGCTAGAAACCTGCAGGGTGTGCCAGACCAGCACTGGAGCTAGAAACCTGCAGGGTGTGCCAGACCAGCACTGGAGCTAGAAACCTGCAGGGTGTGCCAGACCAGCACTGGAGCTAGAAACCTGCAGGGTGTGCCAGACCAGCACTAGAGCTAGAAACCTGCAGGGTGTGCCAGACCAGCACTGGAGCTAGAAACCTGCAGGGTGTGCCAGACCGGCACTGGAGCTAGAAACCTGCAGGGTGTGCCAGACCAGCACTGGAGCTAGAAAACTGCAGGGTGTGCCAGACTAGCACTGGAGCTAGAAACCTGCAGGGTGTGCCAGACCGGCACTGGAGCTAGAAACCTGCAGGGTGTGCCAGACCAGCACTGGAGCTAGAAACCTGCAGGGTGTGCCAGACCAGCACTGGAGCTAGAAACCTGCAGGGTGTGCCAGACCGGCACTGGAGCTAGAAACCTGCAGGGTGTGCCAGACCGGCACTGGAGCTAGAAACCTGCAGGGTGTGCCAGACCAGCACTGGAGCTAGAAACCTGCAGGGTGTGCCAGACCAGCACTGGAGCTAGAAACCTGCAGGGTGTACCAGACCGGCACTGGAGCTAGAAACCTGCAGGGTGTGCCAGACCAGCACTGGAGCTAGAAACCTGCAGGGTGTGCCAGACCAGCACTGGAGCTAGAAACCTGCAGGGTGTGCCAGACCGGCACTGGAGCTAGAAACCTAAAAGGGTGTGCCAGACCGGCACTGGAGCTAGAAACCTGCAGGGTGTGCCAGACCGGCACTGGAGCTAGAAACCTGCAGGGTGTGCCAGACCGGCACTGGAGCTAGAAACCTGCAGGGTGTGTCAGACCTGCACTGGAGCTAGAAACCTGCAGGGTGTGCCAGACCAGCACTGGAGCTAGAAACCTGCAGGGTGTGCCAGACCAGCACTGGAGCTAGAAACCTGCAGGGTGTGCCAGACCAGCACTGGAGCTAGAAACCTGCAGGGTGTGCCAGACCAGCACTGGAACTAGAAACCTGCAGGGTGTGCCAGACCAGCACTGGAGCTAGAAACCTGCAGGGTGTGCCAGACCGGCACTGGAGCTAGAAACCTGCAGGGTGTGCCAGACCGGCACTGGAGGTAGAAACCTGCAGGGTGTGCCAGACCAGCACTGGAGCTAGAAACCTGCAGGGTGTGCCAGACCAGCACTGGAGCTAGAAACCTGCAGGGTGTGCCAGACCAGCACTGGAGCTAGAAACCTGCAGGGTGTGCCAGACCAGCACTGGAGCTAGAAACCTGCAGGGTGTGCCAGACCAGCACTGGAGCTAGAAACCTGCAGGGTGTGCCAGACCAGCACTGGAGCTAGAAACCTACAGGGTGTGCCAGACCAGCACTGGAGCTAGAAACCTGCAGGGTGTGCCAGACCGGCACTGGAGCTAGAAACCTGCATGGTGTGCCAGACCAGCACTGGAGCTAGAAACCTGCAGGGTGTGCCAGACCAGCACTGGAGCTAGAAACCTGCAGGGTGTGCCAGACCAGCACTGGAGCTAGAAACCTGCAGGGTGTGCCAGACCAGCACTGGAGCTAGAAACCCGCAGGGTGTGCCAGACCAGCACTGGAGCTAGAAACCCGCAGGGTGTGCCAGACCGGCACTGGAGCTAGAAACCTGCAGGGTGTGCCAGACCAGCACTGGAGCTAGAAACCTGCAGGGTGTGCCAGACCGGCACTGGAGCTAGAAACCTGCAGGGTGTGCCAGACCGGCACTGGAGCTAGAAACCTGCAGGGTGTGCCAGACCGGCACTGGAGCTAGAAACCTGCAGGGTGTGCCAGACCGGCACTGGAGCTAGAAACCTGCAGGGTGTGCCAGACCGGCACTGGAGCTAGAAACCTGCAGGGTGTGCCAGACTGGCACTGGAGCTAGAAACCTGCAGGGTGTGCCAGACCAGCACTGGAGCTAGAAACCTGCAGGGTGTGCCAGACCAGCACTGGAGCTAGAAACCTGCAGGGTGTGCCAGACCAGCACTGGAGCTAGAAACCTGCAGGGTGTGCCAGACCAGCACTGGAGCTAGAAACCTGCAGGGTGTGCCAGACCAGCACTGGAGCTAGAAACCTGCAGGGTGTGCCAGACCAGCACTGGAGCTAGAAACCTGCAGGGTGTGCCAGACCAGCACTGGAGCTAGAAACCTGCAGGGTGTGCCAGACCAGCACTAGAGCTAGAAACCTGCAGGGTGTGCCAGACCAGCACTGGAGCTAGAAACCTGCAGGGTGTGCCAGACCGGCACTGGAGCTAGAAACCTGCAGGGTGTGCCAGACCAGCACTGGAGCTAGAAAACTGCAGGGTGTGCCAGACTAGCACTGGAGCTAGACACCTGCAGGGTGTGCCAGACCGGCACTGGAGCTAGAAACCTGCAGGGTGTGCCAGACCAGCACTGGAGCTAGAAACCTGCAGGGTGTGCCAGACCAGCACTGGAGCTAGAAACCTGCAGGGTGTGCCAGACCGGCACTGGAGCTAGAAACCTGCAGGGTGTGCCAGACCGGCACTGGAGCTAGAAACCTGCAGGGTGTGCCAGACCAGCACTGGAGCTAGAAACCTGCAGGGTGTGCCAGACCAGCACTGGAGCTAGAAACCTGCAGGGTGTGCCAGACCGGCACTGGAGGTAGAAACCTGCAGGGTGTGCCAGACCAGCACTGGAGCTAGAAACCTGCAGGGTGTGCCAGACCAGCACTGGAGCTAGAAACCTGCAGGGTGTGCCAGACCAGCACTGGAGCTAGAAACCTGCAGGGTGTGCCAGACCAGCACTGGAGCTAGAAACCTGCAGGGTGTGCCAGACCAGCACTGGAGCTAGAAACCTGCAGGGTGTGCCAGACCAGCACTGGAGCTAGAAACCTACAGGGTGTGCCAGACCAGCACTGGAGCTAGAAACCTGCAGGGTGTGCCAGACCGGCACTGGAGCTAGAAACCTGCATGGTGTGCCAGACCAGCACTGGAGCTAGAAACCTGCAGGGTGTGCCAGACCAGCACTGGAGCTAGAAACCTGCAGGGTGTGCCAGACCAGCACTGGAGCTAGAAACCTGCAGGGTGTGCCAGACCAGCACTGGAACTAGAAACCTGCAGGGTGTGCCAGACCAGCACTGGAGCTAGAAACCTGCAGGGTGTGCCAGACCGGCACTGGAGCTAGAAACCTGCAGGGTGTGCCAGACCGGCACTGGAGGTAGAAACCTGCAGGGTGTGCCAGACCAGCACTGGAGCTAGAAACCTGCAGGGTGTGCCAGACCAGCACTGGAGCTAGAAACCTGCAGGGTGTGCCAGACCAGCACTGGAGCTAGAAACCTGCAGGGTGTGCCAGACCAGCACTGGAGCTAGAAACCTGCAGGGTGTGCCAGACCAGCACTGGAGCTAGAAACCTGCAGGGTGTGCCAGACCAGCACTGGAGCTAGAAACCTACAGGGTGTGCCAGACCAGCACTGGAGCTAGAAACCTGCAGGGTGTGCCAGACCAGCACTGGAGCTAGAAACCTACAGGGTGTGCCAGACCAGCACTGGAGCTAGAAACCTGCAGGGTGTGCCAGACCGGCACTGGAGCTAGAAACCTGCATGGTGTGCCAGACCAGCACTGGAGCTAGAAACCTGCAGGGTGTGCCAGACCAGCACTGGAGCTAGAAACCTGCAGGGTGTGCCAGACCAGCACTGGAGCTAGAAACCTGCAGGGTGTGCCAGACCAGCACTGGAGCTAGAAACCTGCAGGGTGTGCCAGACCAGCACTGGAGCTAGAAACCCGCAGGGTGTGCCAGACCGGCACTGGAGCTAGAAACCTGCAGGGTGTGCCAGACCAGCACTGGAGCTAGAAACCTGCAGGGTGTGCCAGACCGGCACTGGAGCTAGAAACCTGCAGGGTGTGCCAGACCGGCACTGGAGCTAGAAACCTGCAGGGTGTGCCAGACCGGCACTGGAGCTAGAAACCTGCAGGGTGTGCCAGACCGGCACTGGAGCTAGAAACCTGCAGGGTGTGCCAGACCGGCACTGGAGCTAGAAACCTGCAGGGTGTGCCAGACTGGCACTGGAGCTAGAAACCTGCAGGGTGTGCCAGACCAGCACTGGAGCTAGAAACCTGCAGGGTGTGCCAGACCAGCACTGGAGCTAGAAACCTGCAGGGTGTGCCAGACCAGCACTGGAGCTAGAAACCTGCAGGGTGTGCCAGACCAGCACTGGAGCTAGAAACCTGCAGGGTGTGCCAGACCGGCACTGGAGCTAGAAACCTGCAGGGTGTGCCAGACCGGCACTGGAGCTAGAAACCTGCAGGGTGTGCCAGACCGGCACTGGAGCTAGAAACCTGCAGGGTGTGCCAGACCGGCACTGGAGCTAGAAACCTGCAGGGTGTGCCAGACCGGCACTGGAGCTAGAAACCTGCAGGGTGTGCCAGACTGGCACTGGAGCTAGAAACCTGCAGGGTGTGCCAGACCAGCACTGGAGCTAGAAACCTGCAGGGTGTGCCAGACCAGCACTGGAGCTAGAAACCTGCAGGGTGTGCCAGACCAGCACTGGAGCTAGAAACCTGCAGGGTGTGCCAGACCAGCACTGGAGCTAGAAACCTGCAGGGTGTGCCAGACCGGCACTGGAGCTAGAAACCTGCAGAGAGGGATATTAGGATGTAACTAGGTTTCTTCCACAGCACATACAGAGTGGCTGTGAATGGTCATGTTTCCTCCACAGCACATACAGAGTGGCTGGGAATGGTCATGTTTCCTCCACAGCACATAGTCTGGCTGGGATTGAACCACCCTCCCTCTACCCCGCCCCCTCCCACCCCTCCAAGCAAGATTGTTTAACTGATCACTAATAGATAAAAACACCATTGCCAAAGAAGGTTCAGAAATGCTTTTTTAGACCTCACAGGCTGTCTACGTGTCAAATATAACAGTGAAAACAAACAGCAATGTACGTGACAGAACAATAGTTTAAGACAAGAAAACTGCAAAAAACAACAAAACATGGATAACGCACTATGCAAAGAATGGCTGGAATGACCAAACAAGGTCACTACTGAATGATCTGTCATTTAGTAAACAAACAATCAAAAGGTCAACAGAGACAAGCATTACCTTCATATGGTATCGGGAAAGGTTACCATCCAGATTTACACGACTACCAGCCTAGCAGGCAGCTAGTTACCTGTTTAAAAACAAAAAGAAAGGTATTAAATGCCTGTTACTCAACCCCTGCACCAGTCAGTTGGACTAAAATGTTAACTTCTCGTCCTTGACTTGGGGATGTAAATTACAAGTAGCTCTGAAGACAGAGTGGGTTCACCTGACGGTGAGGGACACAGGTAATAGGAAAAGCTAATCCACATGCAAAAATCAGTCCAGTGCACTAGAAGTATTAGCACATGTATGGACTATGGTTGAGTTCAAAGCGAGTGATTGGATACACCAACCAAATAAAAAAATTGCCTGTTATAACTTCTGACAAATAATATACAATCAATCAATCAAGTGCCATCTCCACAATGAAGGTTGGCAACAACTATCTCCAACACTTTCTGTCTCTCGATGTGATTGTTCACTCTAACAGACTAATGTTTATCTGTCTCTGGATGTTATCTTCCCAATTCTATTGGTACCAATCTCTTGCTGATCTGCCTTAGCCTTTTCCCCCACTTTGGTTTTAATTATAGTGTCAGTTCTTTAACGTCACCCCAATATTTGACTTATCTATTTTGTATTTCTTCTATCAGCCCCTTTCACATCTCCAGCTTCACTAGGACTTTTATATTTGTATGTTTTTGTGTCCATGAAATATATCCACAACACTGGTGATCGAGTGAAATGGCGAGTCATGACCGCCCACGCTTTCCGGCTTGGCACATGATGGATTGATTGATTGATTGATTGAAATATCACCCATGCTTTTGAATATTTCTAGAGCCTCATTTTGAAGTTCTAATTACTCCTTCAATGTCCATATAATAATGTTGTATTATCATCATGTGGCTTGCCAGCTGGTGTAGGTGTTCGTGTCTTACCGCAGATGTCAGGTCCCTTGTGCTCTCATCATCATCATGTGCCATGCCAATAAGCGTAGGCGGTCATGTTTCACCATCTCACTCAATCACCAGTCGTGGATCAGCTCATTGTTTCTGTCTCGACCATGGTTCTCTGGATCAACTCTAATGATGATATTCCCACATGCCACTGTCTCAGCCATCCAGCATAATCACTTTAGTCTATCTTTGCCTCTTTACCTACTTATCTTTCCAGTTGTCGCGATGTTCTCCAATGCCTCTCCTCTGATCGCATGACCAAAGAATTCTGTTTGTCTCTTTCTTATGTTGTATACATATAACCCGGGAAGGTTAACCTGGTCAACAAATGCTCGCAGAAGTCGGATGTGTCGGCCTAACGGCACAAGAACGCAGCTCCGCTGTAAACAGGCACAATGCTATCACGTCCAAAATAAAAACTCCGGATGAACGCAGCAGAAGAAGAAGTATACATATAATATTTTACTACTATAGAAATCGTTATAAATAATATGTAGATGAACTATGGTGATCATAACAAATACAGTCGCCTCAACCCCCGGTAGTGACTGGATCCAGTACGGCTTAAGGGTCCACCCTACTTCATATAATGAATGTCAGTATTACGGTCACATTGATCACAGCAAAGGGGGGAGTTGTAATTAGTGAAGATCGACATCATCATCACTGCACTTCAGACAACTCTATACGTGCTCTGATCTCCTCATAAACATCTCCGCCAGCATATATCAACCGTTGTATGTTTACCAGTTCTGTGTTCATTAACCAAATGTCTTGTGTCCTTGATAAAAAGCTCATGCCTGATGGCATCCTGTTTCCTGCCATTCTATTTGTCCTTGACAAGGCTGTTGTGTTGTGTATAAAGGCATACCCTTACCACACCTGGGGCACCAGCGGGCTGTGTGTGGGTTTTATGGAGCAAGTTATCACTGGACGTTGATGAATTTATTATAAAGGAGATCACAGCATCTACAGACATTTTTAGCATGCACAGTGGATACTCTGCACTGAAATGAACATCATTATCATGTGCCATGCCGTAAGATGGATGGTCATGGTTAACCATCTGACACGATCACGAATCTCACATAAGGTCTGTGTTCTTGTCCCAATATACCATGTGACCAAGCCATCCTGGTGTTTGTTTTTCTGCCCTCCTGTTTTTTTCTCAAGTTTGCCAGCCATCACCAAATGTTCAAGTTTATTTCTTCTCATGATGTGTCCAAACATCTTTACTGTCTATGTCCAGTTTGTCTAATCAATTTATTGTTCCCATTTGTTTCTGGAAAGTCTGCCTCATTCATGTTTTTATCTGTGCTTAGCGCTCTGTGAAATTTTTGTACAAACCATATTCCACAACCCTTAGTTATGTCTCAGCATGTCGGCTTATTGTCCATTTTTCACATGTTACAATAATATAGGTTCTACATACCACTTAAGTAAGCTTTTTTCTCACTGCATTTGACAGCTTTTCATTGGTGAGTATATTTTCCATCTTGCATAATGATACTTTTGCCTTGACAATTCTTGTTCTAATCTCCACAAGGCATCTCCCATCAGATGTTATGGCTGTTCCTAGAATTCTTGTTCTAATCTCCACAAGGCATCTCCCATCAGATGTTATGGCTGTTCCTAGAATTCTTGTTCTAATCTCCACAAGACATCTCCCATCAGATGTTATGGCTGTTCCTAGAATTCTTGTTCTAATCTCCACAAGGCATCTCCCATCAGATGTTATGGCTGTTCCTAGAATTCTGGTTCTAATCTCCACAAGACATCTCCCATGAGGTAGATAGTTGTAGTGATTCACCTGTTTTGAATCCATCTCATTTACCTGGATGTTACATTTCTTTCTTCATGGCAATGATCTTAATTTGCTGTCTTACAATTTAGTTCTAACTCTAATTGCTCACTATATGCATCCACAAAAAGCCACAAATCCTGTTCACTGTCTGTAGTCAATACTCTATCATTTGCATATCTTATATAGCTGATGTTATGTCTTCTGATAGCAATATCTTTCATGTCTTTTACATTTTTCATAATATTTTCACTATTTAGGAAAAAAATGTCTGGAGACATTACACATCCCTATCTTACACCTCTTCTGATTGGCTGGTATTCATAATCAAATTTTACGGCAGCTTGTTGTGTCCAATATGTATATTTTTAACGAGGTTTTTCCCATCAATCTGGAGATCTGCAAGCACCTATATCATGTGGACATTTCTTCCATCAAAAATCTTTGTGTAGTTAATGAAGCAAAGTTTTAGATCTTTGTTTACTTACTTCAATCGCTCTAATATTATTAATATTCTCAGCAAATACACAGCTATTGTTGTACTCTTACATTCTACAAACCCGCATTGTTCTTCAACTATTTCTGGTGGCTATTTTTTCCTAAAACAATTAAACACTGATGGCAAAGATTGTACGAATAATAAAGAACAGATATGGGCAGCAAACAGCAGCTATTAAGAATCATCAACCATTTAAGAACATTTCAATGCATAAAGATGGGTGTCATTGTCAGACAAGGATGCGTCCTTGTCTCCTGGTTTGTTCCCATTATGTTATACTGTTAAGTGTAAACAAATAATGAGATCTTTAGAAAATGTGCCTAGTTATCTGAGTGAAAGATTATTTAAATACATATTTAACATATCATAATTTGTAAGTTAGTATAATATAGTTTTAGTATTCTTGTTCAGAAATCAATGGCAAACTACTGAACATATAAATATAATTATTATATTAATATATAAATAATAATATTTTATGTATTAATGTTATTAATTCACTAGCAACTAAATTAACCTAGGCCTGGAGTTGATCACAACATTCTAAAACGATGCATATAATTATTTATAATTTCATATATATACTCTAATGTCTGAAGTTACATTTTTATTTAACTATAAAATGTACAATAGTAATACAATAGTCAGAGTTTTTATTAGTATAGTATAGTACAGTGGTTCTGAACCAGTGGATTTTAGGGTTTCCAGGGGGGGGGGGGAGGAATTAAGATTATTTCAAGATCGCGTTAATACAAGAACTGACTACTTACTTGATATTGTTTTCCCTCCATACTTTACAGTTCTGTACTTCTCGCCCTTCTGAAATTAGTTTTATAACGTAAGTAGACCTTGTATGTGTTATTAACTTTAGCTTCCATTTTTACGTATACTATGTAATGGCGAGTCATGACCGCCCATGCTCTCAGGCATGGCACATGATTGATTGAATAATTGATTTAAATTTAAGGGCGGGGTGGGGGGAATTTATTTATAGGGAGGAAATACGAAAGGGGGGAATGACATTTTGAACATATGGTGAAGGGGTGCATGGGCCAATAAAGGTTGAGAACCACTATGTGTATATAGTTTATATGTTAAACTACTGAACATAAAACTTAAACTTGCTGTTAACAACGACAGTAAAATGCTGGTGTTGCCAGCGATGTCCTGTAAATAGGATATGCAATATATATATATATATTATATTATTAATATTATATAAATATTAATTTACTTTATTTAATTTAAATTTTAAAAATTGACAACTTCACTGAAATTATATTTAAAACAAACTCGCTGCAATATATAAAGGACAGCTGAACAAGCAGAAACAGGAACTTACCACCAGCAAGGCCAGAAAGATAATCCAACAACAACATTAGACACAACTACAGAACTCTCGCTACGACCACTACCACCACCAGCCACTTCACAGCCCGTTTCCCAGCAGACGGACGGAAGTTGTCGTCAAGTGGTTTCCAGGTGATCGTACCAACTGCTGGCTAAACCTTGCTGTCTGTGTCTGAATACAATTTGTGGGACTGCGATAAAACTGGAAATGTACAGAATATAAATTAACAAAAAGCAATGCGGCTTTACAGAACACAGTTACGGAAAACACGGGACGTTGCGGCGACTAGCAATCAGCTATCAAATAAGTTGAATTGAGTTGACCCAAGAACAGACATCACTGCACTCATGACATTCCCACACGTGCACCTTCTCCTTGTTCAACAAAAAAGTCGCTTAATAGTCGACAGGGTCGACTTCATTGCACCGGGTTTTATCCCATATGGCCCGGTCTCTTTCCGTAGCACGGAAAGCGTCGCACAAAGCACGAACTCCGTAGCTTTTAGCGACGACCCACAGGAGTCTCCGAAACACGTAACTCGTAAACCGAAGGACGTGGCCCGGAATCGAACCCACCACCTACGGGGCATGAGTCAACCGGCTTGACCACTTCGCAACAGAGAACTCCTTGTTCAACAGCCAACGAAGAGTAATACTCTAATGGTTCCAACTGCTATCTGATTGAAAGTTCTCCTGTCTTCACTCTCAGTTTTGAGATTCACCTATAACCCCTGCCAACCCCCCGCCATAACATTCTCTCCACGTACGGGTTCTCATTCTGTTCACCCTCTTTCTCCACCTCGTCCCACCGACGCGCGACCTCCTCTCCTTAGTCCATAGGTAATGATAATCTACCACCAAGAGATGCATTCCCCGCCAGGATATCAGCCTGTTCAGCCCCCCTCCCCCACCCCGCACTCCCGCATGACAAAGGCAAAACATCCATACAATTCTCGCAATCTGAGACCTCTGAAGCGAGGCAAGCCATTACACAAAAAATATTCCTTTCTCCACCTTATTAAGCATACTCCGTGAAGCCGTAATGAATACGATGTGTATTGCAGCGGTCTCCCCCAGCCACCAGAAGGCTGCTGTTACTGCTTCTACCTTTCTCATGTTGGAGGTCGAAGTCTCATATGCCAGACTCTTCTTATTAAAGCATGCTCCATTAGCCTTCGCAATGAAAACCCTGCCACTACATCTGTTTCTCACCACTAACCCATCGGTGTAGATCAGTGGTTCCCAAGCTTTTCAAGCAGCAGGCCATATCTACTGTTTTCGGTAGTTAAGCGGGCCACAACGTTATAAAAGTATAAAAGTCGTTCAATATCATTCTTACCTTTCTTAACTTTCGTCAATAGAATTCTAAAACTTTTATTACACTGTGGTCATTTTTTGGTTTAAAATCAAAATGTAATTAATTTATAATTGTAGCTGTTCTTCAAAACAAGTTACTTAAGTTAAGATGCCAGTTTATCAATGTCTGGGCAAAAATCTGTTGTGCCCAAAGTCATATGCGTAGCTAGGTTACTGTCGGTGAGTCTGGAACGTTTTTTTTTTTTTTTTTTATAACGGTCCTTGCGGAAAATGACTGCTCGCATCTGTAAGTCGAACCAAAACGACAAATGTATCTCTGGGTGAATGAACGCAAGTGTTCAAATTGTTCAATAGTCGCCAGAATGAAATCATATGATCAGCCGAAGGTGAAGCAGCCAGTACTAGAAATTTACAACTCATTGTAGAATTGCATTTCAAATCAATTACTTCGTGCTGAACGTTTTGCTGTAATTGACAGAGTTTGGCATCAGGGAATACGAACGAATTTATGAAGAGGGCAACATTATCCCCCTTTACTGTGAACTCTTGAAATCTCTACTGAAAGATATCCAGAAGACTTTCAACTTTTACTTTGTACTGTAACAAGTCACATTTCTTTTCCACCACAAGCGTCTTCAGAGTTGGAAACGCCTTTAATGTAGTAAGACTGTTTTACTCCCTCGCTTTAGTTCAAATTCGGCTTTTTAGTGTTCCCAAAATGATTTTTAAAGTAATTTTTACCCACCCCAAAAAAAGCACCAAAAAAGCAAACACGCCCCCCTCCCCCACCCAAAACAAAAAATTGTGAAGTACCAAATTTCGCGCAGCCGCACAAAATGAACAATTTTGGCACTAAATTACTTCAAAAAGCACTAAATTTAGTGCGAAAAGCCACTTGTGGCCCGCCAGCTCTCAGAAAATGGCACGCGAGGCCTTTTTATGTAATATAATATATTTTAATAATTTCAAAAATGCACTCGGAGAGCCCCGTCAGCGTGCGATAATTTACTTTGCTCGTGATTGAAATGCGCAGATATTATCGAATGCGCCTGTTCAGTTCGCAACAAAAAGTTATGAAGTCCCCATATCCCAGCCTTGTCGACCAATCAGAGTGCGCAAAGCGCCATGATGTCGTCTGTTACAACTGTTTAGGAGAGTCGGTAGTATTGTGAAAACAACATATTAGGATGAATCAAAATGGACAGTGCTACGGCTTTGACAGGTAAACTGTCTGGATGCCTAGCATTATTGGAACAGTTTCTTGGCCGCACTATATTAAAATATCATTGTATCCTTCACCAAGAAGCTCTGTGTGGAAAGACATTAAATCTGAACATGTCATGGATGGTGTTCTGAGATGTGTGAACAAAATTCGAAGTAAGCCGCTGAACAGACGTGAGTTCAGATAGTTTCTATCAGACCTGTACGACTGTTACACTGTGATGTCAGATGGATATCTAAAGGGAAAGTTCTGTCATGTTTCTGAGCACTGAAAATAGTGTCTATCTGTTTCTGTCTGCAATAAATGAATTGCCTACAGACCGGGAATGCCTGATGAACGATGACTGGCTTAATGACCTGGCATTTTTGGTGGACATCACAGCTCATGTAAACTCTTTAAATGCGAGGATCCAGGGGAAAAAAAAATATATTCGCAAATTTGTGCGATGGCATTTCTTCATTTAAAATAAGACAACGACTGTTTATCGGACAGCTGACTGAAGGGACTTTAATGCCCAATATTCACGTAATTTAACTCCCTTTAATATGATTCAGTTGAAGTGAGTGACACGTGCAGGCAATACGCAATGTGTTAAAAGATTGTTTAAACAAGAGTGGGCTTGAGTTGCAAAGACTTGTTGCACTCGGCACTGACAATGCATCTGTCATGACAGGTGTAAACAATGGAGTATATACAACACTAAAATCCGAAGCTCTTCATCTGGTACTAGTTAGGTGTGTATGTCATTCCCTTCAGCTGACAGTGCCACATTTTTGTAAAACAATTGGCACTCAATGGGTGATGTGGTCAATAGCGTACACTTCACCTTTACTTTCCAGAACATTTCACGGTGCTTAGTTTCGGCTGCGTCAACCCGGGAGCAATAGTGGGGACTCAATTACATGATCTACTGGCTAACCATTCGCTATGCTCTCGACGGCCTGTGCACTTGGTAAGCGAAATTTAAGGGGAAACAAATACCTCTTTTTCACCGGAACATAATATTCATTTTGTTTGCAAGGGACATAACTCACAAACGTTTTTCTAAAGAAGCAATTAGTTACATTAATTTTTAATATAATGACACAAACTATTCACAGTTAACACAATACTTTGACATCGTAAAGTTTGAAATACTTTTGCTGCTAAAAATTAATACAATGTACTTGCTAATGCAATATATACAATGTTTCAACACTGCAAGCTCCGTGCACGATGTTAACGACTGCCTCCAATTGACGACCTCACAGTGTTACTCTGGTTTCTCTTCACAACGTATTTCGTGGACAGGGAGCAGACGCATACTATTACTCTCTCCACTACTCCCACAACTACAATCCCGTTTCCCAGCAGACGGACTGAAGTTGTCGTCAAGTGGTTTCCAGGTGATCGTACCAACTGCTTGCTAAACCTCGCTGTCTGTGTCATAATACAAATTGAGGGACTGCGATAAAACCGGAAATGTACAGAATATACAATAACACAAAGTAATGTGGCTTTACAGAACACAGTTACGGAAAACACGGGACGGTGCGGCTACTAGCAAATAGCTATCAAATAAGTTGAGTTGAGCTAAGAACTGACATCACTGCACTCATGACATTCCCACACGTGCACCTTCTCCTTGTTCAACAAAAAAGTCGACATCATTGCACCGTGTTTTATCCCATATGGCTCGGTCTCTTTCCGCAACACGGAAAGTGTCGCACGAACTCCGTAGCTTTCAGCGACGACCCACAGGAGTCTCCGAAACACGTAACCCGTAAACCGAAGGACGCGGCCCGGAATCGAACCCACCACCTACGGAGCACGAGTCAACCGGCTTGACCACTTCGCCACAGAGAACTCCTTGTTCAACAGCCAACGAAGAGTAATACTCTAATGGTTCCAACTGCTATCTGATTGAAAGTTCTCCTGTCTTCACTCTCAGGTGTGAGATTCACCTATAACCCTTGCCAACCCCCCGCCATATCATTCTCTCCACGTACGGGTTCTCATTCTGTTCACCCTCTTTCTCCACCTCGTCCCACCGACGCGCGACCTCCTCTCCTTAGTCCATAGGTAATGACAATCTACCACCAAGAGATGCATTCCCCGCCAGGATATCAGCCTGTTCAGCCCCCCTCCCCCACCCCGCACTCCCGCATGACAAAGGCAAAACATCCATACAATTCTCACAATCTGAGACCTCTGAAGCGAGGCAAGCCATTACACAAAAAATATTCCTTTCTCCACCTTATTAAGCATACTCCGTGAAGCCGTAATGAATACGATGTGTATTGCAGCGGTCTCCCCCAGCCACCAGAAGGCTGCTGTTACTGCTTCTACCTTTCTCACGCTGGAGGTCGAAGTCTCATTGCCAGACTCTCCTTATTCAAGCATGCTCCATTAGCCTTCGCAATGAAAACCCTGCCACTACATCTGTTTCTCACCACTAACCCATCGGTGTAGATCAGTGGTTCCCAAGCTTTTCAAGCAGCAGGCCATATCTACTGTTTTCGGTAGTTAAGCGGGCCACAACGTTATAAAAGTATAAAAGTCGTTCAATATCATTCTTACCTTTCTTAACTTTCGTCAATAGAATTCTAAAACTTTAAAGGCAGTCAGTATCAATATTATACTGTGGTCATTTTTTGGTTTAAAATCAAAATGTAATTAATTTATAATTGTAGCTGTTCTTCAAAACAAGTTACTTAAGTTCAGATGCCAGTTTATCAATGTCTGGGCAAAAATCTGTCGTGCTCAAAGTCATAAGCGTAGCTAGGTTACTGTCGGTGAGTCTGGAACGTTTTTTTTTTTTTTTTATAACGGTCCTTGCGGAAAATGACTGCTCGCATCTGTAAGTCGAACCAAAACGACAAATGTATCTCTGGGTGAATGAACGCAAGTGTTCAAATTGTTCAATAGTCGCCAGAATGAAATCATATGATCACACACAGGCAAACAAACCGACATATATAAAGCAATATTTCTCAACACTTTACCAAAGTCAGCAAAAGACATACACACAAAACTACTTATAGCTCTTTCTTACTATAGACATCTCATATGGACATGCAGAAACTCAGCCAGACACAAGCACTACACATATAACACACACTTAATATCATTTATGTACACGCGCAAAATATCACAACTATTTCCAGATTAAACCACATGTATTCCTTATTGTATTACAAATTTGGTATACATGAGCGCGAGAAAGAAAGAAGAAACTGAGTGAATGATGAGTAAATGATTAAAAAGTTCATATATGGTCAAAAGACAAATGACAAATCCCTTATGTAAAGAATAGTGGAAATATAAATGCTTGTTTTATTTGTTTCAAAATGATGGTTGTAACACTCATAGATAAGGGGAACAGAAAAAAGGAAAAAAGAAAATCAACTCCTCCCATTCCAATTACTATTTATGGAATGTTTTGCTTTAAATGCACTTGTTGTGCTATACTACCACCACTACTAAGATTATCACCTTAGTAAATAGAATCACATATCTATTATACTATTTATTATTATTATTATTTTTAATAATACTACTATTATTAATATATGTTTGCTGTTGTTTATTATTTTTATTATTATATTTATTATTATGAAAATGTCTACTATTATTATGATCATTATTATTATTACTATCATTATCTTACCCTTATTATCTTTAGTATCATTAATTTGGAAAGTATTAAGGATATCATCATTATTAATTTACAACTTCATCTCCCATGTTCCCCCCCCCCCCCCCCACCTTTGCTTAAAGTTTGTTGCTTTTGCTACTACCCCCACTATTTTGTTTTCAAACATTTGTCCAGCCTGTACCATCATAAAGAGTGGTCATGTCCCTTCCTCTCTTTGTCACCCCCTTTGAATCATGTGAGTGAGTGTTAAATGAATAAATACAAAATCACAAATGGTTACCAAACCAATGATACTGTAAACACTTGTGTCAATACAAATGCTTGGTTAAAGTTTTATTTAAAAAACAAAAGAAAGAGAGAACACAGAGGAAAATATGAATGAACCCCTACATTTAGGAAAAAACAAGAAGGAAAATATAACCCACTCCTCTACTCCAAGTATTACTAAAAACTGCAGTTTGCAAGTGTATGTACCTGCTAGGCTATGTTAACACCATTCCAAAGAAAATCATCCTAGCAAATGGAATCACATATTGTAAAAAGGTTATCATTCTCATAACTATTAGTACCCTTGCTGTTTTTTTATAATTGCTGTTATTACCCTCAGTATGCCTCTTCTTGCCTTTATTATTATTGTCATCATTAGTAATAAACAAAAAACCCTTTCCCATGTGCCCCCCTCCCCTTGCTCATGGTTTGTGTTTGCCTTTGCTGATACCCACACCGGTTTGGTTCAAATAATTATCCTGCCTTTACCATCATTGCCCGGATAAGGTTGATGAAGGCATTGGTGAAATGAAACAAATTGGTGAGGAGATGGCAAGGGAAACAAAAATGTAAAGATTGTAAAAAAGTTTGTGCTAATACTGATGCTTGTTTTACATTTTACAAAAAAAAAAAAAAAAAAAAAGAGGAAGGGAAAAAATGAATGAACCCTTACAAATATGACCAAAAAATAAGCAAGGAGAAAAAGAAAACCAACTCCTTTTACTTCTACTATTATTGAACATTGCATGCATATGTAAAAAAAAAAAAAAAAAAATAAGCAAGGAGAAAAAAGATAACCAACTCCTTTCTACACCTACTATATTATTTAACAGTGCAGGATGCAATTGTTATTGTATGTACCTGCCATGTTTTAACACCATTCCTAAGAAAATCATGTAGCCAATGGAATCACATGTTTGGAAAATGTGATCATTATCAAAACAAATCCTACCATTGTGTTTATAAATATTAGCTTTGCTGTCATCACCCTTAGTAGTTTTTTACTCCTTGTCTTTATTATTATAAGATGTATTTCATGTAAACACCATTCCTAAGGAAATCAATTTAGCACATAAAATCACATGTTAAAACCATTATTTATTATCATTGAGTCTATCACTAGTCTCAGCACTGTTATTCCTTGTCACTAGGATATTTATTTATGTATTTGGTTGTTACTTTGCATTATTATCATTGTAATCACTATTAATATATATGGCTTTGTAAACGCGTATACTATCACATCCCCCTTTCCCACCCTTTTGATACTGTGATTGTTGTCTCTGCTGCCACCCTCACCGTTTTGTTTCAGTTCTGCACCGCCATGTTTATCATCACCGAGAGTGATGGTACTTGGTAGGAGTTTTTGGAGCTGACAGGAGGGCGGGGCGGCAGAGGAAATAATAACAGCCCGCTACCATCACGCTTTTGATTTAAAATATTTCCTTACAACAATGTCAATGGAGAAATGTTTAAATGTATAAAATATTTGTAATTTTTGCGCATATGTCACCTACACGCCCACATGCAACGCTCTGTAAAAACACGCACACAAATACTGAACACACAGTACGCATGTAACAACACAAACAATACAAATGCAACAACTACCCCTCCTGCATTGTAAACTAGGATACTCCTTGACAACCCCCCCCCCCCCCCCCCCCCCACCTTTTCGATACTGTTGTTTTTGATGCTGCTGCTGCCTTCACCGGTCGGTTCTAACAAGTTTTACTGCCATTTTCCTCATTACCAAGTGGTGATGATGGTATTGGTGGGGTTGGAGCTGACAGGTGAAAGGGTGGCAGAGGGAAAATAATGGTATACTACCGTCTTGTTGTTGTTTGTACTCGTTTTTCGTTACCCTTCATTTCAAATGTAAAAAGGTTGAAACAAATGTTGTAAAAATTTGCGCATATGTCACCTACACTTCCACATGCAACGCTCTGTAACAACACGAACAATACAAATGCAAATGTTTCTAAACACTCAATAAAAGTTTAAAAAAAAAAAAAAAAAAAGCAGACGCATACTATTACTATCACCACTACTCCCACAACTACAATCCCGTTTCCCAGTAGACGGACTGAAGTTGTCGTCAAGTGGTTTCCAGGTGATCGTACCAACTGCTTGCTAAACCTCGCTGTCTGTGTCATAATACAAATTGAGGGACTGCGATAAAACCGGAAATGTACAGAATATACAATAACACAAAGTAATGTGGCTTTACAGAACACAGTTACGGAAAACACGGGACGGTGCGGCTACTAGCAAATAGCTATCAAATAAGTTGAGTTGAGCTAAGAACTGACATCACTGCACTCATGACATTCCCACACGTGCACCTTCTCCTTGTTCAACAAAAAAGTCGACATCATTGCACCGTGTTTTATCCCATATGGCTCGGTCTCTTTCCGCAACACGGAAAGTGTCGCACGAACTCCGTAGCTTTCAGCGACGACCCACAGGAGTCTCCGAAACACGTAACCCGTAAACCGAAGGACGCGGCCCGGAATCGAACCCACCACCTACGGAGCACGAGTCAACCGGCTTGACCACTTCGCCACAGAGAACTCCTTGTTCAACAGCCAACGAAGAGTAATACTCTAATGGTTCCAACTGCTATCTGATTGAAAGTTCTCCTGTCTTCACTCTCAGGTGTGAGATTCACCTATAACCCTTGCCAACCCCCCGCCATATCATTCTCTCCACGTACGGGTTCTCATTCTGTTCACCCTCTTTCTCCACCTCGTCCCACCGACGCGCGACCTCCTCTCCTTAGTCCATAGGTAATGACAATCTACCACCAAGAGATGCATTCCCCGCCAGGATATCAGCCTGTTCAGCCCCCCTCCCCCACCCCGCACTCCCGCATGACAAAGGCAAAACATCCATACAATTCTCACAATCTGAGACCTCTGAAGCGAGGCAAGCCATTACACAAAAAATATTCCTTTCTCCACCTTATTAAGCATACTCCGTGAAGCCGTAATGAATACGATGTGTATTGCAGCGGTCTCCCCCAGCCACCAGAAGGCTGCTGTTACTGCTTCTACCTTTCTCACGCTGGAGGTCGAAGTCTCATTGCCAGACTCTCCTTATTCAAGCATGCTCCATTAGCCTTCGCAATGAAAACCCTGCCACTACATCTGTTTCTCACCACTAACCCATCGGTGTAGATCAGTGGTTCCCAAGCTTTTCAAGCAGCAGGCCATATCTACTGTTTTCGGTAGTTAAGCGGGCCACAACGTTATAAAAGTATAAAAGTCGTTCAATATCATTCTTACCTTTCTTAACTTTCGTCAATAGAATTCTAAAACTTTAAAGGCAGTCAGTATCAATATTATACTGTGGTCATTTTTTGGTTTAAAATCAAAATGTAATTAATTTATAATTGTAGCTGTTCTTCAAAACAAGTTACTTAAGTTCAGATGCCAGTTTATCAATGTCTGGGCAAAAATCTGTCGTGCTCAAAGTCATAAGCGTAGCTAGGTTACTGTCGGTGAGTCTGGAACGTTTTTTTTTTTTTTTTATAACGGTCCTTGCGGAAAATGACTGCTCGCATCTGTAAGTCGAACCAAAACGACAAATGTATCTCTGGGTGAATGAACGCAAGTGTTCAAATTGTTCAATAGTCGCCAGAATGAAATCATATGATCAGCCGAAGGTGAAGCAGCCAGTACTAGAAATTTACAACTCATTGTAGAATTGCATTTCAAATCAATTACTTCGTGCTGAACGTTTTGCTGTAATTGACAGAGTTTGGCATCAGGGAATACGAACGAATTTATGAAGAGGGCAACATTATCCCCCTTTACTGTGAACTCTTGAAATCTCTACTGAAAGATATCCAAAAGACTTTCAACTTTTACTTTGTACTGTAACAAGTCACATTTCTTTTCCACCACAAGCGTCTTCAGAGTTGGAAACGCCTTTAATGTAGTAAGACTGTTTTACTCCCTCGCTTCAGTTCAAATTCGGCTTTTTAGTGTTCCCAAAATGATTTTTAAAGTAATTTTTACCCACCCCAAAAAAAGCACCAAAAAAGCAAACCCCCCCCCCCCCCCCCTTCCCCCCCCCCCCACCCAAAACAAAAAATTGTGAAGTACCAAATTTCGCGCAGCCGCACAAAATGAACAATTTTGGCACTAAATGACTTCAAAAAGCACTAAATTTAGTGCGAAAAGCCACTTGTGGCCCGCCAGCTCTCAGAAAATGGCACGCGAGGAATTGTTATGTAATATAATATATTTTAATAATTTCAAAAATGCACTCGGAGAGCCCCGTCAGCGTGCGATAATTTACTTTGGTCGTGATTGAAATGCGCAGATATTATCGAATGCGCCTGTTCAGTTCGCAACAAAAAGTTATGAAGTCCCCATATCCCAGCCTTGTCGACCAATCAGAGTGCGCAAAGCGCCATGATGTCGTCTGTTACAACTGTTTAGGAGAGTCGGTAGTATTGTGAAAACAACATATTAGGATGAATCAAAATGGACAGTGCTACGGCTTTGACAGGTAAACTGTCTGGATGCCTAGCATTATTGGAACAGTTTCTTGGCCGCACTATATTAAAATATCATTGTATCCTTCACCAAGAAGCTCTGTGTGGAAAGACATTAAATCTGAACATGTCATGGATGGTGTTCTGAGATGTGTGAACAAAATTCGAAGTAAGCCGCTGAACAGACGTGAGTTTAGATAGTTTCTATCAGACCTGTACGACTGTTACACTGTGATGTCAAATGGATATCTAAAGGGAAAGTTCTGTCATGTTTCTGAGCACTGAAAATAGTGTCTATCTGTTTCTGTCTGCAATAAATGAATTGCCTACAGACCGGGAATGCCTGATGAACGATGACTGGCTTAATGACCTGGCATTTTTGGTGGACATCACAGCTCATGTAAACTCTTTAAATGCGAGGATCCAGGGGGAAAAAAATATATTCGCAAATTTGTGCGATGGCATTTCTTCATTTAAAATAAGACAACGACTGTTTATCGGACAGCTGACTGAAGGGACTTTAATGCCCAATATTCACGTAATTTAACTCCCTTTAATATGCTTCAGTTGAAGTGAGTTACACGTTCCGGCAATACGCAATGCGTTAAAAGATTGTTTAAACAAGAGTGGGCTTGAGTTGCAAAGACTTGTTGCACTCGGCACTGACAATGCATCTGTCATGACAGGTATAAACAATGGAGTATATACAACACTAAAATCCGAAGCTCTTCATCTGGTACTAGTTAGGTGTGTATGTCATTCCCTTCAGCTGACAGTGCCACATTTTTGTAAAACAATTGGCACTCAATGGGTGATGTGGTCAATAGCGTACACTTCACCTTTACTTTCCAGAACATTTCACGGTGCTTAGTTTCGGCTGCGTCAACCCGGGAGCAATAGTGGGGACTCAATTACATGATCTACTGGCTAACCATTCGCTATGCTCTCGACGGCCTGTGCACTTGGTAAGCGAAATTTAAGGGGAAACAAATACCTCTTTTTCACCGGAACATAATATTCATTTTGTTTGCAAGGGACATAACTCGCAAACGTTTTTCTAAAGAAGCAATTAGTTACATTAATTTTTAATATAATGACACAAACTATTCACAGTTAACACAACACTTTGACATCGTAAAGTTTGAAATACTTTTGCTGCTAAAAATTAATACAATGTACTTGCTAATGCAATATATACAATGTTTCAACACTGCAAGCTCCGTGCACGATGTTAACGACTGCCTCCAATTGACGACCTCACAGTGTTACTCTGGTTTCTTTTCACAACGTATTTCATGAGGTTCTGAAAAATAGAGGTTCTGAAAATAGATAAAGAAATGCAAGAACAATACAGAGTGACTGTGAAAAATAGGTACAATGCAATAACTAAAATACAGAGTATAGATGAACAATGGGAAATGTTAAGGGACTCCATTCATCAAACTAGCAAAGAAGTATTACCGGAGAGAGGCAAAATAGCTAAGAAAAAATGGATGAATGAAGATATCTTAAAACTGATGGACAAAAGAAAACAGAGTAAAAATCTCAAACAAGAATACGCTAAGATAAATAAAGAAATAAAAGATAAATGTGGGAAGGCTAAAGAAAGTTGGTTAAACGAGCAATGCAAAAAAATTGAATTAAATTCCATTAAAGATACAAAAAATATGCACAGAAAAATCAGTGAGCTTACAGGAAGAAAAATAAGAATAAATACAGGGTGTTTGAAATCAAAAACAGGAAAGATAATATTAGAGGAAGATGCTATAATGAAGAGGTGGAATGAGTATATAAGAGAATTATATGAAGGAGAAAGGGGAGAATTAACAGAAGATAGTAACTTAGAAGGTCCACCTATTCTGAAAGAAGAAGTCGCTGACGCTATGAAACGCATGAAGAAAGGAAAAACAGCTGGGCCAGATGAAATCACAATAGAAGAATTAGAAGTATTGGGAGAATTTGGAGTAGATATATTAACCAAAATGTTGAATGATATTTACAGCAGTGGATATTTACCCAATGATATGCTGAAATCTGTATTTATAGCTATACCAAAAAGACCAGGAGCAATTGATTGTGAAGATTTTCGTACAATTAACCTTATAAACCATATCACTAAGCTTCTACTCAGAATCATAATGAGAAGAATCAAAAGGAAAATAAAAATGGAAATTAGTGAAGAACAGTATGGATTTGTGGAAGGAAAGGGCACAAACAATGCAATTTATACATTACGGACACTAATAGAAAGGTCAATAGAGAAACAGAGAGACATATATTTGTGCTTCATAGATTATACTAAGGCATTTGATAAAGTAAAACATGATGAACTGATTAAAATGTTGGAAGATATCAACATTGATGGAAAAGATTTAAGAATAATAAAGAATGTTTACTGGAACCAAGTAGCAGCAATTAAAATGGGAAATAAAGAGGGTAGTTACGAACGGATAAAGCTAGGAGTACGACAAGGGTGTGTCTTGTCACCAGATCTTTTCTCCCTGTATAGCGAAGTAATAATGAGAGAGATCAAAGAGATGCCAGGAATACTAGTTGGAGGTTATAATATAAATAATATACGCTATGCAGATGACACAGTATTGGTGGCGGATAATTCAACAGACCTACAACAATTATTAGACGTTGTAGTAACAGAGAGTGCAAGGAAAGGACTCTCCTTGAATATCAAGAAAACAGTAACAATGGTAATATCAAAGAAAATGGTGACACCAAAATGTGACATAGAAATAGAAGGGAAAATCCTTAACCAAGTTGATAATTTTAGATACCTAGGGGCATTTATAACATCAGATGGAAGATGTACAACAGAGATTAGGAGTAGAATAGGGCAGGCAAAAGCCGCTTTTCAGAAAATGAAGAGTATCTTATGCAATAAGTCACTATCACTGAATGTAAGAAAGAGAGTGCTGAAATGCTATGTAGAACCAGTTTTGCTGTATGGCAGTGAATCTTGGAACGTAAATGAACAAATTAAGAAGAAATTAGAAGCAACAGAGATGTGGTTCCTGAGACGAATGTTGCGAATTCCTTGGACTGCCAGAGTAACTAACGACGACTGCCTGAAACAGGCTAATGAAACTAGAACATTATATACAACAATAAGACAGAGACAAACATCTTTCTTCGGTCACGTGATGAGAAGAGAGGCATTGGAGAACATCGTAACAACTGGAAAGATCGAGGGGAAGAGAGGCAGAGGTAGACCAAGAGAAGTGATGCTGGATGGATTGAGACGGTGGCATGGAGGAATATCAGCACCAGAGTTGCTCCAGAAAACCAAAGACCGAGATCTATGGAGAGCCATGAACGCCTACGCCAGCCGGCATGGCACTTGATGATGATGATGATGGAGCAGACGCATACTATTACTATCTCCACTACTCCCACAACTACAATCCCGTTTCCCAGCAGACGGACTGAAGTTGTCGTCAAGTGGTTTCCAGGTGATCGTACCAACTGCTTGCTAAACCTCGCTGTCTGTGTCATAATACAAATTGAGGGACTGCGATAAAACCGGAAATGTACAGAATATACAATAACACAAAGTAATGCGGCTTTACAGAACACAGTTACGGAAAACACGGGACGGTGCGGCTACTAGCAAATAGCTATCAAATAAGTTGAGTTGAGCTAAGAACTGACATCACTGCACTCATGACATTCCCACACGTGCACCTTCTCCTTGTTCAACAAAAAAGTCGACATCATTGCACCGGGTTTTATCCCATATGGCTCGGTCTCTTTCCGCAACACGGAAAGTGTCGCACGAACTCCGTAGCTTTTAGCGACGACCCACAGGAGTCTCCGAAACACGTAACCCGTAAACCGAAGGACGCGGCCCGGAATCGAACCCACCACCTACGGAGCACGAGTCAACCGGCTTGACCACTTCACCACAGAGAACTCCTTGTTCAACAGCCAACGAAGAGTAATACTCTAATGGTTCCAACTGCTATCTGATTGAAAGTTCTCCTGTCTTCACTCTCAGGTGTGAGATTCACCTATAACCCCTGCCAACCCCCCGCCATATCATTCTCTCCACGTACGGGTTCTCATTCTGTTCACCCTCTTTCTCCACCTCGTCCCACCGACGCGCGACCTCCTCTCCTTAGTCCATAGGTAATGATAATCTACCACCAAGAGATGCATTCCCCGCCAGGATATCAGCCTGTTCAGCCCCCCTCCCCCACCCCGCACTCCCGCTTGACAAAGGCAAAACATCCATACAATTCTCACAATCTGAGACCTCTGAAGCGAGGCAAGCCATTACACAAATAATATTCTTTTCTCCACCTTATTAAGCATACTCCGTGAATCCGTAATGAATACGATGTGTGTTGCAGCGGACTCCCCCAGCCGTCAGAAGGCTGCTGTTACTGCTTCTACCTTTCTCATGCTGGAGGTCGAAGTCTCATTGCCAGACTCTCCTTATTCAAGCATGCTCCATTAGCCTTCGCAATGAAAACCCTGCCACTACATCTGTTTCTCACCACTAACCCATCGGTGTAGATCAGTGGTTCCCAAGCTTTTCAAGCAGCAGGCCATATCTACTGTTTTCGGTAGTTAAGCGGGCCACAACGTTATAAAAGTATAAAAGTCGTTCAATATCATTCTTACCTTTCTTAACTTTCGTCAATAGAATTCTAAAACTTTAAAGGCAGTCAGTATCAATATTACACTGTGGTCATTTTTTGGTTTAAAATCAAAATGTAATTAATTTATAATTGTAGCTGTTCTTCAAAACAAGTTACTTAAGTTCAGATGCCAGTTTATCAATGTCTGGGCAAAAATCTGTCGTGCCCAAAGTCATAAGCGTAGCTAGGTTACTGTCGGTGAGTCTGGAACGTTTTTTTTTTTTTTTTTATAACGGTCCTTGCGGAAAATGACTGCTCGCATCTGTAAGTCGAACCAAAACGACAAATGTATCTCTGGGTGAATGAACGCAAGTGTTCAAATTGTTCAATAGTCGCCAGAATGAAATCATATGATCAGCCGAAGGTGAAGCAGCCAGTACTAGAAATTTACAACTCATTGTAGAATTGCATTTCAAATCAATTACTTCGTGCTGAACGTTTTGCTGTAATTGACAGAGTTTGGCATCAGGGAATACGAACGAATTTATGAAGAGGGCAACATTATCCCCCTTTACTGTGAACTCTTGAAATCTCTACTGAAAGATATCCAGAAGACTTTCAACTTTTACTTTGTACTGTAACAAGTCACATTTCTTTTCCACCACAAGCGTCTTCAGAGTTGGAAACGCCTTTAATGTAGTAAGACTGTTTTACTCCCTCGCTTCAGTTCAAATTCGGCTTTTTAGTGTTCCCAAAATGATTTTTAAAGTAATTTTTACCCACCCCAAAAAAAAGCACCAAAAAAGCAAACACCCCCCCCCCCCCCACCCAAAACAAAAAATTGTGAAGTACCAAATTTCGCGCAGCCGCACAAAATGAACAATTTTGGCACTAAATGACTTCAAAAAGCACTAAATTTAGTGCGAAAAGCCACTTGTGGCCCGCCAGCTCTCAGAAAATGGCACGCGAGGCCTTGTTATGTAATATAATATATTTTAATAATTTCAAAAATGCACTCGGAGAGCCCCGTCAGCGTGCGATAATTTACTTTGGTTGTGATTGAAATGCGCAGATATTATCGAATGCGCCTGTTCAGTTCGCAAAAAAAAGTTATGAAGTCCCCATATCCCAGCCTTGTCGACCAATCAGAGTGCGCAAAGCGCCATGATGTCGTCTGTTACAACTGTTTAGGAGAGTCGGTAGTACTGTGAAAACAACATATTAGGATGAATCAAAATGGACAGTGCTACGGCTTTGACAGGTAAACTGTCTGGATGCCTAGCATTATTGGAACAGTTTCTTGGCCGCAATTTATTAAATTATCATTGTATCCTTCACCAAGAAGCTCTGTGTGGAAAGACATTAAATCTGAACATGTCATGGATGGTGTTCTGAGATGTGTGAACAAAATTCGAAGTAAGCCGCTGAACAGACGTGAGTTCAGATAGTTTCTATCAGACCTGTACGACTGTTACACTGTGATGTCAGATGGATATCTAAAGGGAAAGTTCTGTCATGTTTCTGAACACTGAAAATAGTGTCTATCTGTTTCTGTCTGAAATAAATGAATTGCCTACAGACCGGGAATGCCTGATGAACGATGACTGGCTTAATGACCTGGCATTTTTGGTGGACATCACAGCTCATGTAAACTCTTTAAATGCGAGGATCCAGGGGGAAAAAAATCTATTCGCAAATTTGTGCGATGGCATTTCTTCATTTAAAATAAGACAACGACTGTTTATCGGACAGCTGACTGAAGGGACTTTAATGCCCAATATTCACGTAATTTAACTCCCTTTAATATGATTCAGTTGAAGTGAGTGACACGTGCAGGCAATACGCAATGTGTTAAAAGATTGTTTAAACAAGAGTGGGCTTGAGTTGGTGCAAAGACTTGTTGCACTCGGCACTGACAATGCATCTGTCATGACAGGTGTAAACAATGGAGTATATACAACATTAAAATCCGAAGCTCTTCATCTGGTATTAGTTAGGTGTGTACGTCATTCCCTTCAGCTGGCAGTGCCACATTTTTGTAAAACAATTGGCACTCAATGGGTGATGTGGTCAATAGCGCACACTTCGCCTTTACTTTCCAGAACATTTCACGGTGCTTAGTTTCGGCTGAGTCAACCCGGGAGCAATAGTTGGAACTCAATTACATGATCTACTGGCTAACCATTCGCTATGCTCTCGACGGCCTGTGCACTTGGTAAGCGAAATTTAAGGGGAAACAAATACCTCTTTTTCACCGGAACATAATATTCATTTTGTTTGCAAGGGACATAATTCGGAAACCTTTTTTTCTAAAGAAGCAATTAGTTACATTAATTTTTAATATAATGACACCAACTATTCACAGTTAACACAATACTTTGACATCGTAAAGTTTGAAATACTTTTGCTGCTAAAAATTAATACAATGTACTTGCTAATGCAATATATACAATGTTTCAACACTGCAAGCTCCGTGCTCGATGTTAACGACTGCCTCCAATTGACGACCTCACAGTGTCGTGAAAGGAAAGAAGGCGCTCCAACAATACAGAAGAATGAGGACAGACGAAAACTACAACGAATACAAAATTCAGAGGAACGAAGCCAACAGACTGATAACCAAAGCCAAAGAAACAGCATGGAAAACATACTGCCAGAAATTGTCACCAGACACACCCACAAAAGAAGTATGGGAGCAAATAAAAGTTATACAAAGAAACCAAACAAACAGCAACATCTCAACAATAAAAATCCCAACACTAGCGGTAACAGACAAAGAAAAAGCAGACGCGTTCGGCAAATACTTCTACGAGGTATGCTCCAACATGTCACTAGGAGAGCAGGAAAAACAAAGACGAGAAAAATACACTGAAGAGTTGGAAGAAGTGCAACAAGAAATAGAGGACTTCTACATGGACGCGGACATAACGATTGACGAAGTAACATCAGCAATCAAGGAAAAGGACGACACAGCAGCAGGGTCAGACATCCTAAACTATACAATACTGAAAAGGGTACCAAGAAATACAATAGAGACAATAACAGCCCTCTACAACAAAGTGTGGCACACGGGACAAATACCAGCACAATGGAAGAAGGCGACAGTTATACCAGTCAAAAAGCAGTTCAAGAACCCACAAAGAATCGACTCATACAGACCAATATCCCTGACATCACACCTCGGAAAAATTA
Organism: Cepaea hortensis; assembly: GCA_963921405.1. NCBI lineage: Eukaryota > Metazoa > Mollusca > Gastropoda > Stylommatophora > Helicidae > Cepaea > Cepaea hortensis. The sequence goes on from OY992878.1 coordinate 160,820,433, forward strand.
TGGAAACAGTCATCAATAAAAGAATCACACACCATCTAGAGAAAAACGGACTAATTAGCGACACACAGTCGGGGTTGAGAGCCAACCGAAGCGCTATTGACCAAATAATTAAACTAGAAAACCACGTAAAGAGGGCATTCAAAAAAGGAGAGAAAACGATAGCAGTATTTTTAGATCTGGCCAAAGCATATGACCAATGCTGGAGACAAGCAGCTCTGATCAAAATCAACAAAATAGGGATAGTAGGCAGGACATATCGATATATCGAAAACTTCCTACAGAACAGAAGCTTCACCGTACGAATAAAAAACGAGGAATCCAGAACCTATGAGCAAGAAAACGGAATACCACAGGGATCGGTAATATCACCGACAATATTCGCAATATTAGTAAATGACCTAGATGAAGAAAAACTGGAAGACAGGATAGGGATATCGCAATTCGCCGACGACTGTGCAATATGGAGAAGCGGAAGACACATAAAAACTACAAGAGACCGACTACAAAGGCAAATAAACAGAATTGCCAAATGGATGGAAAAATGGGGCTTCCAGATCAATACAGACAAAACGGCCATTATGATATTCAACGCGAAAAGAAAACGAAACTACACGGACGGGGACATCAAGATCCAAGGGAAGAATATAAAGAGAACAAAAAACACAAGATTCCTCGGGATGACACTAGACGAACAACTAAGCTGGAGAAAACATATAGACCAGACAGTCGAAAAAGGCAAAAAGACAATAAATATTCTAAGAGTAATTAAAGGCAGTGGATGGGGAGCCCATACAAAAACGATGCTAATGCTATACAAATCTTTGATCAGAGGAAGAATAGAATACGGAAGCATAGTATACGACGCTGCACCGGAACACAAAAAACGAAGACTGGACACAATACAGAACCAAGCGCTGGGCATTATCCTAGGAACAGGCAAGCATACACCAAGGGAAGCCCTAGAGGTAGCACTAGGAGTACTTCCACTACAACTGAGAAGAAAGCAATTAGTGTACAACTACTGGATGAAGGCTGCGAAGGATACAAGACACCCCGCGTTCAGTGCATTCGAAGAAAACAGAAGCAAATGGGGAGGAATACCCATACAAAAGACGCAAACACCAGCAGGATGGACAGCTGCACAAGAGATGAACGCGGACGAGAAACTAGCCAGAGCACTGGCACGAACAAGAGTTCACAGACAAACAACACCCCAATGGGAGCTAGAACTACCATTTACGGATACGACACTCGCGAGCATAATTAATAAATCAACAGAGGACAGGGAAGCCAAAGACATAGCGGAGGAATACATAAGACAAATAAGCACGGACAACCTCACTATATACACAGACGGATCAAAGAACGAGAATGGGGAGGTAGGGGCAGGAGTAGTAGTACCATACCGGAACATCCAAAAGGAGTACAAAATAACAGACAATGCATCGGTATACAAGGCAGAACTAGTAGGAATTATGAAAGGACTAGAAATAGCAACAGAGAACCCCCCCCCCCCTATAAAACTAACTATACTGACGGACTCACTATCTGCAGTACAAGCGCTAGGCAACCACTCTAAAGTGAACAGACAAGACCTGAAAGAGAAAATACTAACACTAACAACAAAACTAAAAAGTATGGGATGCCAGGTCACAATTGCATGGATACCAGCACACAGAGGAATAACTGGCAATGAGAGGGCAGACAGGGCCGCAAAACGCGGGACAAGCAGCCAGAATATAGTAGACACAGGACTCGGCATTCTGGAGGCAAAAAGCATTATCAAACAACAAGTAATCGACAAATGGAAACAACAATGGAGAGACAGCAATAAAGGACGACACGCTTACCACATGCTCAGAGAGCCAAGTATGAAAAGTCAAGTGAAAGACAACACAAAAATACCAACGTACAAGAAACTATGGAGATTGAGAATCGGGAAATGGAAAGATAAAATCACCCGACCACACTGCATTGATTGCCGGGAGGAAAACACTATAGAACACTACCTACTATCGTGCACAACCTATGTCCAGGAACGCAGGGACCTAGTAGAATACTTCCAAACAAGAAACACTACGATGACGATGAAGGAATGCCTACAGGTGGAAGGCGACAAAGAAATGCAAAAGCTTACAAAACAATTCATTGCAAGAACAGGGAAAGAAATATAACCAACATAAAATAAAGCCAACAGCAAAATAAAAATACAGTGAGGGATGGGCAAACCGATAATGACAGCAGACACACCAGCAAAGCGACAGAAGCAAAAAGGATGGCAAAGAGAGGAACTCGGCCAGACAGGCAGAAATAGAAGCCGACCAATGCACAAAAGACCAGAAAACCAATACCGCACTATGAACCACCACAACTATAACCAACGGCATTAAGACGGGTTGAACGAGGTGGAAAAATTCTTTTTTTTCGACAAATCGGAATCGGAATCGGAATCACAGTGTTACTCTGGTTTCTCTTCACAACGTATTTCGTGGACGGGGAGCATACTACTACCTCTACACTCCCACAACTGGTATTAGTTAGGTGTGTATGTCATTCCCTTAAGCTGGCAGTGCCACATTTTTGTAAAACAATTGGCACTCAATGGGTGATGTGGTCAATAGCGCACACTTCGCCTTTACTTTCCAGAACATTTCACGGTGCTTACACGGTGTAGATCAGTGGTTCCCAAGCTTTTCAAGCAGAAGGCCATATCTACTGTTTTCGGTAGTTAAGCGGGCCACAACGTTATAAAAGTATAAAAGTCGTTCAATATCATTCTTACCTTTCTTAACTTTCGTCAATAGAATTCTAAAACTTTAAAGGCAGTCAGTATCAATATTACACTGTGGTCATTATTTGGTTTACTTCACTACTAACCCGTTTCTCAGCAGACGGACTGAAGTTGTTGTCAAGTGGTTTCCAGGTGATCGTACCAACTGCTTGCTAAACCTCGCTGTCTGTGTCTGAAAAAAAATTGAGGGACTGCGATAAAACCGGAAATATACAGAATATACAATAACACAAAGTAATGCGGCTTTACAGAACACAGTTACGGAAAACACGGGACGGTGCGGCGACTAGCAATTAGCTATCAAATAAGTTGAATTGAGTTGAGCTAAGAACTGACATCACTGCACTCATGACATTCCCACACGTGCACCTTCTCCTTGTTCAACAAAAAAGTCGACTTCATTGCACCGGGTTTTATCCCATATGGCTCGGTCTCTTTCCGCAACACGGAAAGCGTCGCACAAAGCTCGAACTCCGTAGCTTTTAGCGACGACCCACAGGAGTCTCCGAAACATGTAACCCGTAAACCGAAGGACGCGGCCCGGAATCGAACCCACAACCTTCGGAGCACGAGTCAAACGGCTTGACCACTTCGCCACAGAGAACTCCTTGTTCAACAGCCAACGAAGAGTAATACTCTAATGGTTCCAACTGCTATCTGATTGAAAGTTCTCCTGTCTTCACTCTCAGTTGTGAGATTCACCTATAACCCTTGCCAACCCCCCGCCATATCATTCTCTCCACGTACGGGTTCTCATTCTGTTCACCCTCTTTCTCCACCTCGTCCCACCGACGCGCGACCTCCTCTCCTTAGTCCATAGGTAATCTACCACCGAGAGGTGCATTCCATGCCAGCCTATTAGCCTGTTCATCCCTCCCCCACCCCCGCACTCCCACATGACAAAGGCAAAACATCCATACAATTCTCACAATCTGAGACCTCTGAAGCGAGGCAAGCCATTACACAAAAAATATTCTTTTCTACACCTTATTAAGCATACTCCGTGAATCCGTAATGAATACGATGTGTGTTGCAGCGGTCTCCCCCAGCCATCAGAAGGCTGCTGTTACTGCTTCTACCTTTCTCATGTTGGAGGTCGAAGTCTCATATGCCAGACTCTTCTTATTAAAGCATGCTCCATTAGCCTTCGCAATGAAAACCCTGCCACTACATCTGTTTCTCACCACTAACCCATCGGTGTAGATCAGTGGTTCCCAAGCTTTTCAAGCAGAAGGCCATATCTACTGTTTTCGGTAGTTAAGCGGGCCACAACGTTATAAAAGTATAAAAGTCGTTCAATATCATTCTTACCTTTCTTAACTTTCGTCAATAGAATTCTAAAACTTTAAAGGCAGTCAGTATCAATATTACACTGTGGTCATTATTTGGTTTAATAATCAAAATGTTATTAATTTATAATTGTAGCTGTTCTTCAAAACAAGTTACTTAAGTTCAGATGCCAGTTTATCAATGTCTGGGCAAAAATCTGTCGTGCCCAAAGTCATAAGCGTAGCTAGGTTACTGTCGTTGAGTCTGGAAGGTTGTTTTTTATTTTTTTTTATTTTTACAACGGTCCTTGCGGAAAATGACTGCTCGCATCTGTAAGTCGAACCAAAACGACAAATATATCTCTGGGTGAATGAACGCAAGTGTTCAAATTGTTCAATAGTCGCGAGAATGAAATCATATGATCAGCCGAAAGTGAAGCAGCCAGTACTATAAATTTACAACTCATTGTAGAATTGCATTTCAAATCAATTACTTCGTGCTGAACGTTTTGCTGTAATTAACAGAGTTTGGCATCAGGGAATACGACCGAATTTATGAAGAGGGCAACATTATCCCCCTCTACTGTGAACTCTTGAAATCTCTACTGAAAGATATCCAGAAGACTTTCAACTTTTACTTTGTACTGTAACAAGTCCCATTTCTTTTCCACCACAAGCGTCTTCAGAGTTGGAAACGCCTTTAATGTACTAAGACTGTTTTACTCCCTCGCTTCAGTTCAAATTCGGCTTTTTAGTGTTCCCAAAATGATTTTTAAAGTAATTTTTAACCACCCCAAAAAAGCACCAAAAAGCAAACACACCCCCCCCCCCCCCCCCCCCACCCAAAACAAAAAATTATGAAGTACCAAATGTCGCGCTGCCGCACAAAATGAACAATTTTGGCACTAAATGACTTCAAAAAGCACTAAATTTAGTGCGAAAAGCCACTTGTGGCCCGCCAGCTCTTAGAAAATGGCAAGCGAGGCCTTGTTATGTAATATAATATATTTTAATAATTTCAAAAATGCACTCGGAGAGCCCCGTCAGCGTGCGATAATTTACTTTGCTCGTGATTGAAATGCGCAGATATTATCGAATGCGCCTGTTCAGTTCGCAACAAAAAGTTATGAAGTCCCCATATCCCAGCCTTGTCGACCAATCAGAGTACGCAAAGCGCCATGGTGTCGTCTGTTACAACTGTTTAGGAGAGTCGGTAGTATTGTGAAAACAACATTGGATGAACCAAACTGGACAGTGCATGCACCGACGGTGCTACGGCTTCGACCGGTAAAATGTCTGGATGCCTAGCATTATTGGAACAGTTTCTTGGCCGCAATTTATTAAAATATCATTGTATCCTTCACCAAGAAGCTCTGTGTGGAAAGACATTAAATCTGAACATGTCATGGATGGTGTTCTGAGATGTGTGAACAAAATTCGAAGTAAGCCGCTGAACAGACGTGAGTTCAGATAGTTTCTATCAGACCTGTACGACTGTTACACTGTGATGTCAGATGGATATCTAAAGGGAAAGTTCTGTCATGTTTCTGAGCACTGAAAATAGTGTCTATCTGTTTCTGTCTGAAATAAATGAATTGCCTACAGACCGGGAATGCCTGATGAACGATGACTGGCTTAATGACCTGGCATTTTTGGTGGACATCGCAGCTCATGTAAACTCTTTAAATGCAAGGATCCAGGGGAAAAAAATATATTCGCAAATTTGTGCGATGGCATTTCTTCATTTAAAATAAGACAACGACTGTTTATCGGACAGCTGACTGAAGGGACTTTAATGCCCAATATTCACGTAATTTAACTCCCTTTAATATGCTTCAGTTGAAGTGAGTGACACGTGCAGGCAATACGCAATGTGTTAAAAGATTATTTAAACAAGAGTGGGCTTGAGTTGCAAAGACTTGTTGCACTCGGCACTGACAATGCATCTGTCATGACAGGTATAAACAATGGAGTATATACAACACTAAAATCCGAAGCTCTTCATCTGGTACTAGTTAGGTGTGTATGTCATTCCCTTCAGCTGGCAGTGCCACATTTTTGTAAAACAATTGGCACTCAATGGGTGATGTGGTCAATAGCGTACACTTCACCTTTACTTTCCAGAACATTTCACGGTGCTTAGTTTCGGCTGCGTCAACCCGGGAGCAATAGTGGGGACTCAATTACATGATCTACTGGCTAACCATTCGCTATGCTCTCGACGGCCTGTGCACTTGGTAAGCGAAATTTAAGGGGAAACAAATACCTCTTTTTCACCGGAACATAATATTCATTTTGTTTGCAAGGGACATAACTCGCAAACGTTTTTCTAAAGAAGCAATTAGTTACATTAATTTTTAATATAATGACACAAACTATTCACAGTTAACACAACACTTTGACATCGTAAAGTTTGAAATACTTTTGCTGCTAAAAATTAATACAATGTACTTGCTAATGCAATATATACAATGTTTCAACACTGCAAGCTCCGTGCACGATGTTAACGACTGCCTCCAATTGACGACCTCACAGTGTTACTCTGGTTTCTCTTCACAACGTATTTCGTGGACAGGGAGCAGACGCATACTATTACTCTCTCCACTACTCCCACAACTACAATCCCGTTTCACAGTAGACGGACTGAAGTTGTCGTCAAGTGGTTTCCAGGTGATCGTACCAACTGCTTGCTAAACCTCGCTGTCTGTGTCATAATACAAATTGAGGGACTGCGATAAAACCGGAAATGTACAGAATATACAATAACACAAAGTAATGCGGCTTTACAGAACACAGTTACGGAAAACACGGGACGGTGCGGCTACTAGCAAATAGCTATCAAATAAGTTGAATTGAGTTGAGCTAAGAACTGACATCACTGCACTCATGACATTCCCACACGTGCACCTTCTCCTTGTTCAACAAAAAAGTCGACATCATTGCACCGGGTTTTATCCCATATGGCTCGGTCTCTTTCCGCAACACGGAAAGTGTCGCACGAACTCCGTAGCTTTTAGCGACGACCCACAGGAGTCTCCGAAACACGTAACCCGTAAACCGAAGGACGCGGCCCGGAATCGAACCCACCACCTACGGAGCACGAGCCAACCGGCTTGACCACTTCGCCACAGAGAACTCCTTGTTCAACAGCCAACGAAGAGTAATACTCTAATGGTTCCAACTGCTATCTGATTGAAAGTTCTCCTGTCTTCACTCTCAGGTGTGAGATTCACCTATAACCCTTGCCAACCCCCCGCCATATCATTCTCTCCACGTACGGGTTCTCATTCTGTTCACCCTCTTTCTCCACCTCGTCCCACCGACGCGCGACCTCCTCTCCTTAGTCCATAGGTAATGACAATCTACCACCAAGAGATGCATTCCCCGCCAGGATATCAGCCTGTTCAGCCCCCCTCCCCCACCCCGCACTCCCGCATGACAAAGGCAAAACATCCATACAATTCTCACAATCTGAGACCTCTGAAGCGAGGCAAGCCATTACACAAAAAATATTCCTTTCTCCACCTTATTAAGCATACTCCGTGAAGCCGTAATGAATACGATGTGTATTGCAGCGGTCTCCCCCAGCCACCAGAAGGCTGCTGTTACTGCTTCTACCTTTCTCACGCTGGAGGTCGAAGTCTCATTGCCAGACTCTCCTTATTCAAGCATGCTCCATTAGCCTTCGCAATGAAAACCCTGCCACTACATCTGTTTCTCACCACTAACCCATCGGTGTAGATCAGTGGTTCCCAAGCTTTTCAAGCAGCAGGCCATATCTACTGTTTTCGGTAGTTAAGCGGGCCACAACGTTATAAAAGTATAAAAGTCGTTCAATATCATTCTTACGTTTCTTAACTTTCGTCAATAGAATTCTAAAACTTTAAAGGCAGTCAGTATCAATATTATACTGTGGTCATTTTTTGGTTTAAAATCAAAATGTAATTAATTTATAATTGTAGCTGTTCTTCAAAACAAGTTACTTAAGTTCAGATGCCAGTTTATCAATGTCTTGGCAAAAATCTGTCGTGCTCAAAGTCATAAGCGTAGCTAGGTTACTGTCGGTGAGTCTGGAAGGTTTTTTTTTTTTTTTTTATAACGGTCCTTGCGGAAAATGACTGCTCGCATCTGTAAGTCGAACCAAAACGACAAATGTATCTCTGGGTGAATGAACGCAAGTGTTCAAATTGTTCAATAGTCGCCAGAATGAAATCATATGATCAGCCGAAGGTGAAGCAGCCAGTACTAGAAATTTACAACTCATTGTAGAATTGCATTTCAAATCAATTACTTCGTGCTGAACGTTTTGCTGTAATTGACAGAGTTTGGCATCAGGGAATACGAACGAATTTATGAAGAGGGCAACATTATCCCCCTTTACTGTGAACTCTTGAAATCTCTACTGAAAGATATCCAAAAGACTTTCAACTTTTACTTTGTACTGTAACAAGTCACATTTCTTTTCCACCACAAGCGTCTTCAGAGTTGGAAACGCCTTTAATGTAGTAAGACTGTTTTACTCCCTCGCTTCAGTTCAAATTCGGCTTTTTAGTGTTCCCAAAATGATTTTTAAAGTAATTTTTACCCACCCCAAAAAAGCACCAAAAAAAGCAAACCCCCCCCTCCCCCCCCCCCACCCAAAACAAAAAATTGTGAAGTACCAAATTTCGCGCAGCCGCACAAAATGAACAATTTTGGCACTAAATGACTTCAAAAAGCACTAAATTTAGTGCGAAAAGCCACTTGTGGCCCGCCAGCTCTCAGAAAATGGCACGCGAGGCCTTGTTATGTAATATAATATATTTTAATAATTTCAAAAATGCACTCGGAGAGCCCCGTCAGCGTGCGATAATTTACTTTGGTCGTGATTGAAATGCGCAGATATTATCGAATGCGCCTGTTCAGTTCGCAACAAAAAGTTATGAAGTCCCCATATCCCAGCCTTGTCGACCAATCAGAGTGCGCAAAGCGCCATGATGTCGTCTGTTACAACTGTTTAGGAGTCGGTAGTATTGTGAAAACAACATATTAGGATGAATCAAAATGGACAGTGCTACGGCTTTGACAGGTAAACTGTCTGGATGCCTAGCATTATTGGAACAGTTTCTTGGCCGCACTATATTAAAATATCATTGTATCCTTCACCAAGAAGCTCTGTGTGGAAAGACATTAAATCTGAACATGTCATGGATGGTGTTCTGAGATGTGTGAACAAAATTCGAAGTAAGCCGCTGAACAGACGTGAGTTTAGATAGTTTCTATCAGACCTGTACGACTGTTACACTGTGATGTCAGATGGATATCTAAAGGGAAAGTTCTGTCATGTTTCTGAGCACTGAAAATAGTGTCTATCTGTTTCTGTCTGCAATAGATGAATTGCCTACAGACCGGGAATGCCTGATGAACGATGACTGGCTTAATGACCTGGCATTTTTGGTGGACATCACAGCTCATGTAAACTCTTTAAATGCGAGGATCCAGGGGGAAAAAAATATATTCGCAAATTTGTGCGATGGCATTTCTTCATTTAAAATAAGACAACGACTGTTTATCGGACAGCTGACTGAAGGGACTTTAATGCCCAATATTCACGTAATTTAACTCCCTTTAATATGATTCAGTTGAAGTTAGTGACACGTGCAGGCAATACGCAATGTGTTAAAAGATTATTTAAACAAGAGTGGGCTTGAGTTGCAAAGACTTGTTGCACTCGGCACTGACAATGCATCTGTCATGACAGGTGTAAACAATGGAGTATATACAACACTAAAATCCGAAGCTCTTCATCTGGTACTAGTTAGGTGTGTATGTCATTCCCTTCAGCTGACAGTGCCACATTTTTGTAAAACAATTGGCACTCAATGGGTGATGTGGTCAATAGCGTACACTTCACCTTTACTTTCCAGAACATTTCACGGTGCTTAGTTTCGGCTGCGTCAACCCGGGAGCAATAGTGGGGACTCAATTACATGATCTACTGGCTAACCATTCGCTATGCTCTCGACGGCCTGTGCACTTGGTAAGCGAAATTTAAGGGGAAACAAATACCTCTTTTTCACCGGAACATAATATTCATTTTGTTTGCAAGGGACATAACTCGCAAACGTTTTTCTAAAGAAGCAATTAGTTACATTAATTTTTAATATAATGACACAAACTATTCACAGTTAACACAATACTTTGACATCGTAAAGTTTGAAATACTTTTGCTGCTAAAAATTAATACAATGTACTTGCTAATGCAATATATACAATGTTTCAACACTGCAAGCTCCGTGCACGATGTTAACGACTGCCTCCAATTGACGACCTCACAGTGTTACTCTGGTTTCTTTTCACAACGTATTTCGTGGACAGGGTGCATAAACAAACACATCAGAAAATGCATCTTTAAAAACACAATCCACAGTATAAAGCACAAGACTTTAATACAAGAGAAGACTAGAGGGGTCATTTCACTACAGGACCTTAACACAAAAATACAAGCATTAAGAATAAACCACATAGGACGCATCATCAATCATCCAGATCAACACTCGCTAGCATTATACTATATTGCAATTAGATTACACAGAATTAAGAAAATAGACAAAACAACACCGCACTATTACGGCACACTACCGCACTTCTACAGAACATGTATGCAAGCAATTCAAGGTAATGAACACTTAATACAACAGACAACCAAGCAGATATACAAATATTTAGTAAAACAACAAGCCCCACCACTACACCTGAGAATCAAAAGAGGATACAAATATCACATGAAAGACTACAGTTGCACCTTCACTAACTTACACATCAAACATATCACATCAAAATCCAAAGAAATAACATACAGGCTAATTTATAATATGACCCCGACAACAGAGAGAGCTGCACAATCATCCAAGCAAATAGCCCCATGCAAATTATGTAGACAAAATATTCAGGAAACAGAGGACCATCTCTTCTATGAATGCCCAGCAATCACAGCCACTAAGATTGCACTGCAAAAATTAATAGAAACACACACAAACAAGACAACTGACGCTTATAAGGCCATTTTTTTTAAATACAATACCCACAGCCACAAAAGACAAACACACTAAACTTCTTGTTGCACTGGCGGAGTATAGAAACGTAATATGGTCGAGTAGAAACTCGGCCACTCACAATCACCAAACAATACAACCACACACACTAGCAAAGATTTTTCAACAAAAAATCGCCCAGCTATTCGCAGATTAATAAACAAGAGCCACCCCCATCAAGTTTCACACTACATAACATACATGTTCAAACACACACTCTCACAGTATATTTCTATACTCTGCATGTGTACCACTAAGCCCAATCATTGAGGAACAAAGCGCCAAATAACTGAATAAATGTCCCTTCTTTGTTACTGAGTCCTGGAGCCCAACCTAGACAGAACAATGGGACGGTGGCCTTTGTGAGTCAGTGGTCTTGTCGACCGAAGTTTGACCTCGGTCTGAACAGCCCAGGTAAACTCTTTAGTGAACCAAATAAATTCCATTCTCTTTACGCTCTCTCTCTCTCTCTCTCTCTCTCTCTCTCTCTCTCTCTCTCTCTCTCTCTCTCTCTCTCTCTCTCTTTCTCTCTCTCTCTTTCTACCCCCCCCCCCCAAACATGAATGAATATACGCTGTATTCGCAATGTAAAAGCCTGTTTTTGTACATAATAAATGGGATATTTATGTATACGCTGAATTCGCAAATGGACAACTTAACAAATTCCAACCTGTTTACGCGCTCTTTCTCTTTATCCCTCCCCCTCCTCTCCCCCTCCCCAGCTCCCTCTCTCTCCCTCCCTCCGTGTTGACCGCGTTCCTGGTCTCAACCCACCCCACCACAAGCAAACCCTGGGCACTTGCGATTAAGTTGAGGGCTGTCATTCAGCAATAATATTGAATTCACTTACAGGAAACTAAGCTTGCATGAGACTGCCTGCACTGTAAAACGTGGGGCGGCTTTTGCCGTTTCGACCTTGACACCAACATTTCTTTTAATGTATATATTGTCGGTGTGGAAGAGAACGCGTGATGTGTGTTGAAGGTTTATAAGCGGGTGAGAATGGTGGGTTTAGAATGAACGAGGGGAAGGAATCATCATCATTATCATCACCATTATCATCACCATTACCATCACCATTATCATCATCATTATCATCACCATTATCATCACTATTACCATCAATCAAGTTAGAATGGGATGACTGAAAGCGTACGTCATTATCATAACTGTATATGTATGTTTTTGTTTCATTAACGCATATGACATAACACTAACAAACGGCAACGCTCTGTAATATACACAAACAAAGAAACACGCATTGCACCTTGTAAATATACATTGTTTTGTATGAAATAAACGTTTAAATAAAAAAAAAAAAAAAAAAAAAGGGAGCAGACGCATACTATCTCCACTACTCCCACAACTACAATCCCGTTTCCCAGCAGACGGACTGAAGTTGTCGTCAAGTGGTTTCCAGGTGATCGTACCAACTGCTTGCTAAACCTCGCTGTCTGTGTCATAATACAAATTGAGGGACTGCGATAAAACCGGAAATGTACAGAATATACAATAACACAAAGTAATGCGGCTTTACAGAACACAGTTACGGAAAACACGGGACGGTGCGGCTACTAGCAAATAGCTATCAAATAAGTTGAGTTGAGCTAAGAACTGACATCACTGCACTCATGACATTCCCACACGTGCACCTTCTCCTTGTTCAACAAAAAAGTCGACATCATTGCACCGGGTTTTATCCCATATGGCTCGGTCTCTTTCCGCAACACGGAAAGTGTCGCACGAACTCCGTAGCTTTTAGCGACGACCCACAGGAGTCTCCGAAACACGTAACCCGTAAACCGAAGGACGCGGCCCGGAATCGAACCCACCACCTACGGAGCACGAGTCAACCGGCTTGACCACTTCGCCACAGAGAACTCCTTGTTCAACAGCCAACGAAGAGTAATACTCTAATGGTTCCAACTGCTATCTGATTGAAAGTTCTCCTGTCTTCACTCTCAGGTGTGAGATTCACCTATAACCCTTGCCAACCCCCCGCCATATCATTCTCTCCACGTACGGGTTCTCATTCTGTTCACCCTCTTTCTCCACCTCGTCCCACCGACGCGCGACCTCCTCTCCTTAGTCCATAGGTAATGACAATCTACCACCAAGAGATGCATTCCCCGCCAGGATATCAGCCTGTTCAGCCCCCCTCCCCCACCCCGCACTCCCGCATGACAAAGGCAAAACATCCATACAATTCTCACAATCTGAGACCTCTGAAGCGAGGCAAGCCATTACACAAATAATATTCTTTTCTCCACCTTATTAAGTATACTCCGTGAATCCGTAATGAATACGATGTGTGTTGCAGCGGACTCCCCCAGCCATCAGAAGGCTGCTGTTACTGCTTCTACCTTTCTCATGCTGGAGGCCGAAGTCTCATATGCCAGACTCTCCTTATTCAAGCATGCTCCATTAGCCTTCGCAATGAAAACCCAGCCACTACATCTGTTTCTCACCACTAACCCATCGGTGTAGATCAATGTGTTACATTGAAGTGTGTTGCCCTGAATCAATTGTTGTACCTTAAACTATGTGCGGCCTGCTTCCCATTTCTGCACTAACGACTCATTGTTACTACTACATTGTTTCAGTCCGACATGTCTTCCGGTACATTTACCCATTCTTTTTCACGATTGATGTTCTCTATTTCACAAACCTTGCTGATAGATATTTCAACCTGTGCCATCCAGGACCTACCACTTCTAAGTCTATGACCCCTGACCATATCCATGGTTTCATGCAGGAGGTAAAGAACCCTGTGTCTGTCAGCAGTTATTGGTAGTGGAAGGATGTGCCTCATGCATATAATTGGCGTGTCCTTTGTGCACCCCAGGATCACCCGCATAGCAGCATTCTGTATGCGCTTCAACCTTTCAAGCTGGCTCTTTGATACTGCCAGCAGCCCAAACCATACTCATTGACAGAAATTATTAACACATGAAAGACGAAGTAAAGCATCTTCTGTTGTGCCCCGGTTGCTGCCTTTGCCCTCAATGCATTAAGTCCCTTTCCAGTCTTCACCACCACATCCTCCGCATGATTATTAAAAGACATGCATCTCAATACAAGATGATTCCCAAGCACTTCAAATTATTCTCTCTACTGATAGGACGTCCATTCAATATAATACATGGGACATCTGCCTTTACGATCCGGTTATCCAGGGAATACCATACAACCGATGCCTTGTCTTGATTTATTACAGCCCCTGAGTCTATTCACCACTTCGCCAAACTGTTTTATTGCCGACAAACACGAAACACAACATGTAACCATGGGGACGACACTACAGTGAATAGAGAGCAAGACCCTGCCGCAGTAGACAAAGAGATCAAAGCGCTAATACACGAAAATACCAAAGAGAGTGATGCAGTGGTGTTTGTGTTTACGGATGACTGTAGGCCGGGGCAAGCAGAGTGCATTGGCATTTTTCGCAAGCTCAAGTTGCAAAACTGGCAGGGAAGAAACAATAGATGTAACCAATGCCATGAATTGACTGAGTATTCACACGCATGGGTACTGAGCGATTCAATGAACATGCTCAAGAAGGTCCAGACTGGTCTCCTACTACATGAGAGGTTAAACACACAGCACATTGCGACCAGTTTAGGCTAACTTTCATATGTGTACCGGACATTTAATTATGAATGACAATGAGCGAGCCGATGGGTTGGCGAACATGGCGATGATCGAGGTGGGAAGGGCGATGGATGGCAAAGACATCAACATTATAATAGATTCTGGATGAAAAGATTACTATGGAAACACAGAAGTCTGTTTAATACTGAGTGAGGAAGATTGGAGTGAAACGGCCAGTCAGCAGACATTTTGTCAAGACCACACAACATTTGATTAACCAACACAGAACTGGTACTATCAGACGAAATACACCGGCAGAAATGTTAAGGATTAGATCGAAGCAATCCTGGACCTGACAGGCGTAGAATAAAATATGATCCTTACTAGACACTAATCATAGATCCTGGAGGAAGAGGGAAGTGACGATCAGCACGGAGATGGACTCAAGACATTCAAGAAGATGAACTCAAGACACGCACGAAGATGGACTCAAGACATTCACGAAGATGAAATCAAGACATACACGAAGATGGATTCAAGATATGCATGATGATAAACTCAAGACATGCACGAAGATGGACTCGTGACATGCACGAAGATGGACTCAAGACATGCACGAAGATGGACTCAAGACATGCACGATTATGAACTCAAGACATGCACGAAGATGGACTCAAGACATGCACGATGATTAACTCAAGACATGCACGATGATGAAATCAAGACATGCACGAAGATGGACTCAAGACATGCACAAAGATGAACTCAAGACATGCTCGAAGATGAACTCAAGACATGCACAGAGATGGACTCAAGACATGCACGAAGATAGACACAAGGCATGCAGGAAGATGGACTCAAGACATGCAGGAAGATGGACTCAAGACATGCACGAAGATGGACTCAATACATGCGCGATGATGGACTAAAGACATGCACTAAGATTGACTCAAGACATGCACAAAGGTGAACTCAAAACATGCTCGAAGATGAACTCAAGACATGCACAGAGATGGACTCAAGACATGCGCAAAGATTGACTCAAGACATGCACAGAGATGGACTCACCACATGCACAGAGATGGACTCGTGACATGCACGAAGATTGACTCAAGACATGCACGAAGATTGACTCAAGACATGCACTAAGATTGACTCGAGACATGCACGAAAATTGACTCAAGACATGCACGAATATTGACTCAAGACATGCACGAAGATTGACTCAAGACATGCACGAAGATGAACTCAAGACATGCACAGAGATGGACTCAAGACATGCGCGAAGATGGACTTAAGACATGCACGAAGATTGACTCAAGACATGCACACAGATGGACTCAAGACATGCACGAAGATTGACTCAAGACATGCACGAAGATTGACTCAAGACATGCACGAAGATGAACTCAATACACGCACGAAGATTGACTCAAGACATGCACAGAGATGGACTCGTGACATGCACGAAGATTGACTCAAGACATGCACGAAGATGGACTCGTGACATGCACGAAGATGGACTCAAGACATGCACAGAGATGGACTCAAGACATGCGCGAAGATTGACTCAAGACATGCACGAAGATTGACTCAATACAGAGATGGACTCATGACATGCGCGAAGATTGACTGAAGACATGCGCGAAGATGGACTCGTGACATGCAGGAAGATGGACTGAAGACATGCATGAAGATGGGCTCGTGACATGCACGAAGATTGACTCAAGACATACGCGAAGATTGACTCAAGACATGTACGAAGATGGACTTGTGACATGCACGAAGATGAACTCAAGACATGCACAACGATGGACTCAAGACATGCACGAAGATGGACTCGTGACATGCAGGAAGATGGACTCACGACATGCACGAAGATGGACTCGTGACATGCAGGAAGATGGACTCAAGACATGCACGAAGATGAACTCAAGACATGCACGAAGATTGACTCAAGACATGCACATAGATGGACTCAAGACATGCGCGAAGATTGACTCAAGACATGCACAGAGATTGACTCAAGACATGCACAGAGATGGACTCAAGACATGCACAGAGATGGACTCAAGGCATGCGCGAAAATTGACTCAAGACATGCACAGAGATGGACTCAAGACATGCGCGAACATTGACTCAAGACATGCACAGAGATGGACTCAAGACATGCACAGAGATGGACTCAAGACATGCACAGAGATGGACTCAAGACATGCACAGAGATGGACTCAAGACATGCACAGAGATGGACTCAAGACATGCACAGAGATGGACTCAAGACATGCACAGAGATGGACTCAAGACATGCACAGAGATGGACTCAAGACATGCACAGAGATGGACTCAAGACATGCACAGAGATGGACTCAAGACATGCGCGAACATTGACTCAAGACATGCACAGAGATGGACTCAAGACATGCACAGAGATGGACTCAAGACATGCACAGAGATGGACTCAAGACATGCACAGAGATGGACTCAAGACATGCACAGAGATGGACTCAAGACATGCACAGAGATGGACTCAAGACATGCGCGAAGATTGACTCAAGACACTGTCAAAGTCTCACATGAAGGGTATATATACATAGAGATATAGGGGATATATATAAGGGATGCAACCCCGAGACAGAAACCCTAAGAAGGGAATTAAGTACGACAGCTCGAGTGTCCGAGTAAACTCGGGCCTTCGAGAACGAGAGGTCAGTTTGCCTACTGCTTCGTTGACACAGGTGGAACCCGCCGGAAGCGTGCAGGGACCACTTGCACAAGAAGCTCAAGGAGAGTCATACTCCGTGTCCACCCGACGCCCGTCCAAGGGCAGACGAATACTGGACAGCGGACAAGAAGCAAGGTTTAGCTTAAGGGGGACGAGATATACAGAAACTAACTTGAATCTAGATTAACGAGATAGTTTGATAGAATTATGCTGTGATAGTTATGTGTATGATGACTTGTTGATGTACCTATAAGATACTGTGATATTGTGATTAACTGCGAAATCATTATTCGCCAGATTCACGATAATAAATTAGATTATCACTGTACAGTATGGAGTTTGTTGCCTGTCTGAACCCGAGTCTTGTTCCCTAGATCTTTAAGACGTGGACAGACACGCACGATAATGAACTCAAGACATACACGAAGATGGACACGGGGTGTTTGAAGACACCGTGGGTGCCATATAGTGAGTGCAAACAACAATTACGTCATATGAATTAGAGGGTAATTCCTTTAAACTTAATTTCCCGCAGAAATCTAGGAGACGAGTTGGAAACATTGTTGCCATTTTGACGCTTTTCGCACTAAATTTAGTGCTTTTTGAAGTCATTTAGTGCCAAAATTGTTCATTTTGCGCGTCCGCGCGAATTTGGTGCTTCAGTTTTTTTTTTTTTTTTGGGGGGGGGGGGGGGGGGGGGGGTGCTTTTTGGTGCTTTTTTGGGGTGGGTAAAAATTACTTTAAAAATCATTTTGGGCACACTAAAAAGCCGAATTTGAACTGAAGCGAGGGAGTAAAACAGACTTATGTACACTAATGTCCAATATTCACGTAATATAATTCCCTTTAATATGATTCAGTTGAAGTGAGTGACACGTGCCGGCAATACGCAATGCATTAAAAGATTGTTTAAACAAGAATGGGCTTGAGTTGCAAAGACTTGTTGCACTCGGCACTGACAATGCATCTGTCATGACAGGTGTAAACAATGGAGTATATACAACACTAAAATCCGAAGCTCCTCATCTGGTACTAGTTAGGTGTGTATGTCATTCCCTTCAGCTGGCAGTGCCACATTTTTGTAAAACAATTGGCACTCAATGGGTGATGTGGTCAATAGCGCACACTTCACCTTTACTTTCCAGAACATTTCATGGTGCTTAGTTTCGGCTGAGTCAACCCGGGAGCAATAGTGGGGACTCAATTACATGATCTACTGGCTAACCATTCGCTATCGCGCTCTCGAAGACCTGTGCACTTGGTTAGCGAAATTTAAGGGGAAACAAATACCTCTTTTTCACAGGAACATAATATTCATTTTATTGTTTGCAAGGGACGTAACTCACAAACGTTTTTCTAAAGAAGCAATTAGTTATATTAATTTTTAATATAATGACATCAACTATTCACAGTTAACACAATAATTTGACATGCTGAAGTTTGAAATACTTTTACTGCTAAAATGAATACAATGTACATTCTAATGCAATATATACAATGTTTCAACACTGCAAGCTCCGTGCACGATGTTAACGACTACCTCCAATTGACGACCTCACAGTGTTACTCTGGTTTCTCTTCACAACGTATTTCTCGGACGGGGAGCATTATTGAATTACTACTACTGGGGACGACACTACAGTGAATAGAGAACAAGACCCTGCCGCAGTAGACAAAGAGATCAAAGCGCTAATACACGAAAACACCAAAGAGAGTGATGCAGTGGTGTTTGTGTTTACGAATGACTGTAGGCCGGGGCAAGCGGAGTGCATTGGCATTCTTGGCAAGCTCAACTTGCAAAACTGGCAGGGAAGAAACAATGGATGTAACCAATGCCATGAGTTGACTGAGTATTCACACGCATGGGTACTGAGCGATTCAATGAACATGCTCAAGAAGGTCCAGACTGGTCTCTTACTACATGAGAGGTTAAACACACAGCACATTACGACCAGTTTAGGCTAACTTTCATATGTGTACCGGACATTTAATCAAGAATGACAATGAGCGAGCCGATGGGTTGGCGAACATGAAGATGATCGAGGTGGGAAGGGCGATGGATGGGAAAGACATCAACATTATAATAGATGCTGGATGAAAAGATTACTATGGAAAAAGGGAAGTCTGTTTAATTCTGAGTGAGGAAGATTGGAGTGAAACGGCCTGCCCGAAGACACAACATTTAATTAACCAACACAGAACTGGTACTATCAGACGAAATACACCGGCAGAGATGTTAAGGGTGAGATCGAAGCACCCCTGGACCTGACAGGGGTAGAATTAAATATGATCCTTACTAGACACTAATCATAGATCCTGGAAGAAGAGGTAAGTGGCGATCAGCACGAAGATGGACTCAAGACATTCACGAAGATGGATTCAAGATATGCATGATGATGAATTCAAGACATGCACGAAGATGTACTCGTGACATGCACGATGATGAACTCAAGACATGCAGGAAGGTGGATTCAAGACATGCATGAAGATGGACTCAAGACATGCACGATGATGAACTCAAGACATGCACGAAGATGGATTCAAGATATGCACGATGATGAACAAGACATGCACGAAGATGGATTCAAGATATGCACGATGATGAACTCAAGACATGCACGAAGATGGATTAAAGATATACATTTTGATGAATTCAAGACATGCACGAAGATGGATTCAAGATATACATGATGATGAATTCAAGACATGTACGATGATGAACTCAAGACATGCACGAAGATGGATTCAAGATATACATGATGATGAATTCAAGACATGCACGAAGATGGACTCGTGACATGCACGATGAAGAACTCAAGACATGCACGAAGATGGACTCAAGACATGCACAAAGATGGACTCAAGACATTCACGATGATGGACTCAAGACATGTACGAAGATTGACTCAAGACATGCACAGAGATGGACTCAATGCATGCACGAAGATGGACTCGTGACATGCAGGAAGTTGTACTCAAGACATGCACGAAGATGAACTCAAGACATGCACGAAGATGGACTCAAGACATGCACAGAGATGGACTCAAGACATGCACGAAGATTGACTCAAGACATGCACGAAGATTCACTCAAGACATGCACGAGGATTGACTCACGACATGCACGAAAAATGTAGAATTCCCCGGATGGAACCAATTATGCAATGGTGGCATTTTCTTCTGTTAGATGCTGATTCTAAGATATTCTAAGAATATCTTGGGTAAAGGAAAGAACAAATGCATCCATACTTCAAGAGTTGAATATTGAAGAAGGTTGGCTATTAAAGACGATAAAACAAAGAAAATTGAAATATTTTGGTCACTTGAAACGTCACGAAAGTTTGGAGAGAACAATAATGGAGGGGTATATGCCTGGGAAGAGAGGAAGAGGAAGGCCAAAGAGAAGATGGGTGCAGGATGTGGCGGATGATCTCCAGATGGGTGTATCAGACGCGGGACATCTTGCTTATGATCGAGAGGTTTTCCGGAAGGTTGTTATGGGAGCGAGGTTCTGCAAAGGACATGCTACTGAATGAATGAATGAATGAGATGCTGATTCTGTTGGTCGAGTTCCAGGTATGTTTTCAGGATAAGAAGTAAACACGGTCAGCCTCTTGAACCAGCTTCAAACGTGCACTGTCATTCTTGATTGTCAGGTTTCCCAGGACAAAACATAAACGGACAATAAAATCATCTTTAAATAAATGCTTCTTCAGGAGGTTCACAAAGGCTCTGTAGCATGCAGGCTGGTTGGCTAATACTGAACAACAATCAGCATGGAGAGTAATTTTACAAGCAGCATCTGTGCGCAGCCATCTTTGTCTTCCTGTCTATCTCAATTTGAGAAACTTCTTATTGAAAGCTCCAAGCCGGAACTCAACCAAACAGAAAAAAAAAACTATGTTATTTTTTGTTTTAAACAAAGGATACCACAACTGTAAATGTGTTTATTGACGGTATTAATAATCTTACAATTATTATTATTATTAATATTATTATTATTAATACGTTTATTACTACTGCTACCATTATTATTAATTTTCCCATTATTATTATATTTGAATGTGCAACATGAAATATATTGTGGTTGTGTGTCTGTGTCGTTGGCAGTAACATATGTACGCGTCTGGATGTGGATGCAGGTGTGTGTGTGTGTGTGTGTGTGTGTGTGTGTGTGTTTGTGTGCATGGTGCATGTATTTGCACGCACATGTGTACGAGTGTGTGTTTGTGTGTGTGCGCGCGCGTGTAGCAGCCTTTAAACCAAGGCGATATCTCATTTATCAAAATGATGTCATATGGTCATGATATTTTTGAAAAGAAAAAAATATGCACCACCATGTATAAACAAATTAAATAAGCCCTTTAAGTACCCTAAATTAAAGTGGCTTGTAGTGGTAAGATTTTAAGTCCTTCCCATTGTATCTGAAACCAAGTCACTATCCCAGCTTTGAACCAATTACCTCCCTAGGGACAGGCCATGGACTCTAATTGCTAGTTATAAATCCCTGATTCTTGTCCCCCAAACAAAAGGGGTCATGGACATTTATTTACAGGACACTATAGCGTCATCCTGTAATTTGACATCGGGCCAACAACACCAACAATGTAGACCTTCACCTCGGTAGCTAAGTGACTCAGAAATTACAAAGAAGCCACATTTTGATGGGAATGATAGTTTAAAGTTTTGTTGCCCAAGCTCACGGCATTCAATGTACTACTGTCTTCAGAAAACATGAAATAGATCACGATAAAATGTATGTGTGTGTGTGTGTGTGTGTGTGTGTGTGTGAGAGAGAGAGAGAGAGAGAGAGAGAGAGAGAGAGAGAGAGAGAGAGAGAGAGAGAGAGAGAGAGAGAGAGAGAGAGATGGACAGGTGTTACATACATTCCGCGGGTGTAAGTGGAAATTAATCATATACAAGGCATGTGTGTTTACATGCACAATGCCGTAAATGTTATATCATCATAACGGTATATATGTATGCATTTGTTTTATTCACACATGTGACACCTAACACTAACAAACGGCAACGCTCTGTAATATACACAAACAAAAGAAACACACATTACACCTTGTAAATATACATTGCTTTGTATGAAATAAACGTTTAAAAAAAATAAACACTATGTGAACTTGCAGGAAAATGACCTACGAGCCAGGAAAGTATCCTAAAGAGTACAATCCCAAAGTACACGGGCCATACCACCCTGGCCGTTACTATGGAAAGCCTGATGTACCATTGGGCGATGTGAAAATCGGTGACCTTGGTGGTTGGATTAGCAGACGCAAGTTACGTCCATCTGCCATGTGGGGTTCATTACATAGAGCTTACTGGAGCTGGGCTGCGCGTTGGATGAATGTCAAGACTCCAGGATTTGATCCGATTGGACAGCTAATTATGCTCACGTCCACATACTACTTTCTCGCACTGTACAAAGACAGGAGCTATCACAAGCACTGCAAGTATCACTGAACTTTGGAGGGAAGAGACTGAAGCATTAGGCACTCCGGTTTTTTTTTCTGTAGTGTGTTTGTTAGCACATGCTAACTACACTAGATATAAGTTAGAATGGCATTATAAGAGGTTGTTGCCACATTGCTAGTTAAGATAAAGACGTCCGTGATATTTGTATTTAAGCATTCACATGATTTGTTTGTTGTGCTTGTACAGGAATGTCTCCGTGAGTCTGATATTCCAAACATGAGTCATGGAACAGTTTGGGTGAAGTGTTAGCTTTTACAAATAAATATAAATCAATTTTTTTTTTTTAAAGTACCCATCATGGGCAACAACTTTGCGTGTGAATCGATATACTTATTATATCTAATTTCCACGTAATGGATTTCCTATCCGAGCAATATTCCATTTTGTGCCACTAGGACACTTTTCCACCTTTTAGGAAGCCCACATAGTGAGCTTTCGATTCGGACTTTCCACGTAATGGATTTGCTATCCGAGCAATATTCCATTTTGTGCCACTAGGACACTTTTCCATCTTTTAGGAAGCCCACACAGTAAGCTTTCGATTCGTAATGGATTTGCTATCCAAGCAATATTCCATTTCATGCCTCTGGGAGGCTCGTGTAACCGACATTCCTGTGGTATGAAGTGTGGCAGTCAAAATATTTCTTGCACTTTTAAATGTCAACCTGAATGTAGTTAAAGTAAGCTGCAGTCGACTTGAGCTTGTTAATATCTCCATAGAGTTTGTCCTCGAATGAAGCAGGTGTGGGCCAAAATATCTTTCTTTGTTCTGCATACATTGGGCACTCTTGCAGCAAATGTTTAGCTGTCATTTTACCAGTTCCACAATTACATTCATCGGTATCTCCTATCTTTAGTTTATTGAACAAGTGGTATTTCAGCCTGTTATGTCCTGTGCGGAGTCTGAAGATTGCTACTTGTTCTCTTCGTTCGAGTTTGTAATATGCATCATCCTTCTGGTGGCCTGGATGCTCTGATTTCCATTTGGCTCTATAGGTGCTTTTTATAAACCTCTTTGCCTCATTATAGGTTTATGTCTATGTCAGGCTGTGGTAGTCGTCCACCCTCTTTTGCTAGTCTGTCAGCCTCTTCATTTCCAGGTATACTGCAATGTGATGGGATCCACTGTATTACAACTGTTTTGGATTTCTGGCATAGACCATGGAGTGCTGCTAGTTCTGTGCTGTTTTTGCTCTTCAATATTGAGAAAGCTGACTTTGCATCTGTGAAGATAGCTATTTGCTTCTCTTTATATGTGTATGTTATCTGCAGACTGCATTCTTCTGGCTTCCGGAAGAACAGCCTATGGTGAACGGAAGGCCCAATATACGGAAGTGAGGCTAAGCAGCCATATGCAGTACGTGACGATTCCTTGAGTGAGCCCAGTACCAGAGCGCTGTGGGATGGCTCTGCAATTATGGAAGCCTCATTGGATGGCGGGGAATGCCTATGGTCTGCCCTTGCCTTCCCTTGAGGGCTGACCAGGATGACTTTGGCTGTTCTATATGGGACAGCTGGGATGGGAGATAACACCGCAACAGTAAGAGTCTAACGTCCTAAGAAATCCCTGGGAAGGTTAACCCGGTCAAGAAATGCCCGCAGAAGTCGGATGTGTCGGCCTACCGGCGGAAGAACGCAGCGCTGCTGTAAACAGGCACAACGCAATCACGTCCGAAGAAAAAAAAATCCGGATGATCGCAGCAGAAGAAGAAGAAGAAGTTATCTGATTTATTGTTTTTACTTAAATTACAATGACTAGTAATTTAATTATCATTACTTTAAACATTTGTGGTATACGTACAAAATTACAACACATCACACTAATAAACAAACACAAACCAGACTTTATACTACTACAAGAAACAAATATATGTTTAAAAACCTTCGCACAACAAACCACCACACAGCTAGGCCTCAAACATTCATGCTTTAGTTTAGGCAGACACAAAATTGGGTCAGGAACAACTATTATGCAGACATCAGACATTTGGGATATATTAAAAACACACACGGATAACCAGGGACGAATCTCCATAATACAGGTAGAAAATAATATACATGCATACACCATAGTGAACATTCATGCACCACCAAATTACAATCATCAACCAAATTTTTACCAAGAATTAGACACCCTACTTATAGAAACATACAGAGGACAAAATGTTATCCTTGCAGGGGATTTCAATTTTGTACTCTTAGATTTGGATATCGTAGGAGGAGGCAAAGCAGGAATCAAGACACAATTAAGGACAAATGACAGAAATGGATTACATCAACTGGATATACTAAAGAATACCTTAGACACACACAATTTAACAGACGCTTTCAGATACAGACACCCTAATAACATTGCAACAACACACAAAAATAGGGCTTACAATGGATCAGCCAGACTAGACAGAATATACACACCTTCAACACACCACATAATACACACAAAACATCTACAGGAGACATTACAATACACAGATCACAAGGCAGTACTAGCACATATCATTACAGACACTACAAGGGGGCTGAGTGGTCTCGATGTATGGTATCCGCCTCGAGTGCTTGAGGTCCCGCGTCAAGCCCCAGTAAGGACCGGGATTTTTTTCACGTGAATTCCAGTAATACAATTTCCCCTGGTCTCTGGGTAGTGAGATCGGACTCCCGTGTGTATTGGGGCACACGTAAAAAATCCCTTGGCAGTTGGAAATGGAAAAAGAGTAGCCTAACGGCGCTGCCCCGGCAAAATTTAGAGTTAAAAATCTACCCAAAGTATCTCAGGATCCTCGCCGATGCTACGGAGCTCGTGCATTGAGCTGAGTTTCTCCAGATTCAGGTTTGAGTTAGGAGGAAAATGGAGCAATTATGGGTTAAACCCATGTGCCGTGATGTTGATCCATCTACTAAACTAAACTAAACTAAACTAAACTAAACTAAACTACAAATACAAAGCCATCAAAAAGATTACTACAGTGGAAATTCAATAACACACTACTCCAAAACACAGATTATGTACAACACATGACACACCTTATTCTAACATACACTAATAGTACACCCACCGACAACATAACACAAATTTGGGATTTACTAAAGAATACAATACGTTATATAACACAACAGTTAGCATCCATCATACATAAAGACAGACTACAACAAGAACATATCATACAGACAGCAATACAACTCACAAAACAAACTGACAAGAATGCACTACGCCTACAACACTAGAATCATAATTAGAACAACACCAGCAACACAAATTCTGTGGTGCACTCCTTCGAAATAACCTTACTAATATATCAGAAGAAAGTCGCAATAAACAACACATTGCATTAGAACAAAACATTCAACGTAACAGACAAATAGGAGCAATAACAGACATGCAAGGAAACACACAAACAGAGGCAATACATATACTAGAAACATTCCAACAGTACTACACTGACCTATATACAGCAGAACCCGCCAACACACAAACACAAAATAGCTTCTTACAATACACAAAGAAAATGTCAGACATAGATAAGGACACACTAGACACAGAGCTTACATTAGCAGACATAACACATGCACTCAATCAAATGCAAAAAGTCAAAACACCAGGACCAGATGGACTAACAGTAGAATTCTACCAACACTTCTTTCCTATCCTAGGCAATTTCCTTCTAAAAGTCTACCAAGAAGCTTTTCACAAACAAGAACTCCCAAACACTTGCAACATGTCATATATAACACTCATACTTAAAGACAACACAGACAAAACACAGCTGAAAAACTATAGACCCATCTCATTATTAAACACAGACTACAAAATTCTAGCAAAATCACTTGCAAACAAAATTAAAAACTTCATGTCATCACTCATCCACTCAGACCAACAGTGCAGTATTCAACACAGAAACATAAACCAACATACACATTTCATTAGAGATTTCATTACATACACCCACCAGAAAGACTGTCAATCCTCCCTTTTATCTTTAGACCAATAGAAGGCCTTTGACAGAATTTCACACTCGTACTTATACAAAACACTAGCACACTGTAACATAGGACAATACTATAGGCAGTGGATAGAAATGTTGTATAAAAATCCTGAAAGTAAGATACTGGTGAATCATTCACTCACTGGCAGTTTCAGAATCACTAGATTTGTCAGACAAGGGTGTCCACTATCACCAGTCCTATATGTACTCACACTAGAACCACTCTTAGAAGCAATTAGACAGGACACTAACATTAAAGGTACATTTATATAAGGGTCTGGGGAGCGGAAATTAATTGCTTATGCAGATGACACCGCTTTCTTCCCTACAACCAACACTTCCATAACGAACATACTTCACACCTTCAGGCAGTTTGGTGAAGGAAGTCTGGCCAAAATAAACATACAGAAGTCTAAAATAATGGGTCTGGGGAAGTGGAAGAATAAAGCAGACACCCCCCCCCCCCCCCCCCCCCCGGATCTAACAGTCACAGATAACATGAAAATTTATGGGATCACATTTCCATGCAATCCCAGAAAAACACATACAGAAACATGGCAGTCACTGACAAAACAAATTATAGACAATCTACATAGGTTCAAATACAAGACATCAACAATTTTAATAAGACGCACAATTGTAAACACCTTCATCATTCCTAAAGTAATATATTTAGCCACAGTGTTAGACCCCCCAAAGCAAACAATCACAGACATAAACAAACACATCAGACAATTCATCTTCAGCAACACAATCCACAGTATAAAACACAAGACATTAATACAAGATAAGAAACGAGGAGGTGTAGCTTTTCAGGACCTAAACACAAAAATACAAGCACTAAGAATCAACCACATAGGTCGCATCATCAATCATCCAGATCAACACTCGCTAGTATTATACTATATTGCAATTAGATTACATAGACTTAAGAAAATAGACAAAACAACACCGCACTATTACGGCACACTACCGCACTTCTACAGAACATGTATGCAAGCAATTCAAGGCAATGAACATTTAATACAACAGACAACCAAGCAGATATACAAATATTTAGTGAAACAACAAGCCCCACAATTACATCTGAGAATCAAAAGAGGATACAAATATTATGTGAAAGACTATAGCTGCACCTTCACTAACTTACACAACAAACATATCACATCGAAATCCAAAGAAGTAACATACAGGCTAATTTATAATATGACCCCGACAACAGAGGGAGAGCAGCACATACATCCAAGCAAAAAGCCCCATGCAAATTATATAGACACAATATTTAGGAAACAGATGACCATCTCTTCTATGAATGCCCAACAATCACAGCCCCTAAGACTGTACTACAACAGTTAATAGAAAAACACACACACAAGAAAACTGACGCATACAAAGCGACATTCCTAAATATAATACCTACAACCACAAAAGACAAATACATCAAATTGCTCGTAGCACTAGAGGAGTATAGAAACATAATATGATCTAGTCGAAACTCGGCCACTCACAATCACCACACAATACACCCACACATACTATCACAGATTTTTCAACAGAAAATCTCCCAGCTATTCGCAGATTAAGAAGCGCCACTGCCATCAAGTTCACACTACATAACATACATGATCAAACACACACTCTCACAGATATTTCTATACCCCGAGTGTGTACCACTAAGCTCAATCATTGGGGAACAAAGGGCCAAATAACTGAGTACATGTCCCTTCTTTCTTACTGAGTCTATTGGCCCAACCTACACAGAACGATGGGGAAGGCGCCCTTTGTGAGTCAGTGGTCTTGTCGACCGAGGTTTGACCTTCGCCAGAAGAGCTCATGTAAACTCTTTGTAGTGGTGGAAATTTGCCATCTAGTGTAGCGAACTAAATAAATTCCAATCTGTTTACGCGCGCGCTCTCTCTCTCTCTCCCCTTCTCCCTCCCCCAGCTCTCTCTCTCCCCCTCTTTGTTGACCGCTTTCCCAGTCTCAGCCCAGCCTGCCACAAACAAATCCTTCGCACTTGTGATTAAGTGGCATGCTGTGATTCGGCAATACTATTGAACTTGCTTACATGAAACTAAGCTTGCATGAGGTGCCTGCGGTGTGAACGTCTCAATTAAATGGTTTGGTATGCATGGGAGCAAATGATTACTACACCATGCCAAGAATATAATGTCACATGTGCATGAATGTATACGCTGTATTCGCAATGTAAAAAGTTACTGTTTTTGTATATAATAAACGGGGGGGGGGGGAGATAAAAGAAATAAAAATTAAAAAAAAACATTGTGGTGACTTTCTTACGATTTAGTAGCTCACTAGCTGATTCAGTAAGTGTCAAAATTGCATATTCACCTTCTGCTCTATCGGTACTTTCATCGCATGACTAGTGGATGTCCCAGCCAGGGCTAGCACATCCTCATCTGCAAGGAAGCTTAGAATTTGTTTACATTCTTCCTTCTCTTTCTGTGACAACATGCTGACGTTGAGACGGGGTAGCGGACATCTGTAGACAGGGGCTAGCCGCTGAGCACAGACACTGACTGCTGGAGGTTGAGGCGGGGTAGCGGACATGTGTAGGCAGGGGCTAGCCGCTGAGCACAGACACTGACTGCTGGAGGTTGAGACGGGGTAGCGGACATGTGTAGGCAGGGGCTAGCCGCTGAGCACAGACACTGACTGCTGGAGGTTGAGACGGGGTAGCGGACATGTGTAGGCAGGGGCTAGCCGCTGAGCACAGACACTGAGTGCTGGAGGTTGAGACGGGGTAGCGGACATGTGTAGGCAGGGGCTAGCCGCTGAGCACAGACACTGACTGCTGGAGGTTGAGACGGGGTAGCGGACATGTGTAGACAGGGGCTAGCCGCTGAGCACAGACACTGACTGCTGGAGGTTGAGACGGGGTAGCGGACATGTGTAGGCGAGGCTAGCCGCTGAGCACAGACACTGACTGCTGGAGGTTGAGACGGGGTAGCGGACATGTGTAGGCAGGGGCTAGCCGCTGAGCACAGACACTGACTGCTGGAGGTGGTGGAGGCGCTGGGGCTGGAGGACGACCCACAACATGGCCCACGGTTGTTGCTGGAGCAGACCTGACCTTGACCTTGTGAAATAGTGTATGCTTCATTTCTACCTCCATTACATTACACAGGATGTCTGTCACTCTGTTTCTCTTTATATATCTTTATACCTTGTATATCTATATATATATATAAAAGAGAATGTGTAAAAAAAAAATTAAAAATATAAAAAAAAAAAAAACAGTTCCATCGTTCAATCAATGATGTTCAGTCATTAAAACGGAATTGATGTACGCTGATTTAGTATGCCGTGATCTTGTACATAAAAAAAAAGATCTAACAAAAAACAAAAAAAAAGCATTCGCACTGCGACCAGTGTTGCCATTTTGACGCTTTTCGCACTAAATTTAGTGCTTTTTGAAGTCATTTAGTGCCAAAATTTTGCATTTAGCGCGGCCCGCGCGAATTTGGTGCTTCACAATTATTATTTTTTTTTTTGGGGGGGGGGGGGGTTGGGTGGGGGTGGGGAGGGGTGCTTTTTTGGTGTGGGTAAAAATTACTTTAAAAATCATTTTGGGAACATTAAAAAGCCGAATTTAAACCGAAGCGAGGGAGTAAAACAGTCTTAGTACATTAATGCCCAATATTCCCGTAATTTAACTCCCTTTAATACGATTCAATTGAAGTGAGTGACACTTGCAGGCAATACGCAATGTGTTAAAAGATTGTTTAAACAAGAAAGGGCTTGAGTTGCAAAAACTTGTTTGCACTCGGCACTGACAATACATCTGTCACGTCAGGTGTAAACAATGGAGTATATGCAACACTAAAATTCGAAGCTCCTCATCTGGTACTAGTTAGGTGTGTATGTCATTCCCTTCAGCTGGCAGTGTCACAGGCTGTAGCTGCTTGTCTGCCCAGGAACATAGAGTTCATGATTAGAGAAACATATAACTGGTTTTCTCACTCAAGTCTTCGTCAAGCAAAGTACAGAGAGCTTTTTGCTTCAATAAATGATGGACAATATCCGCTGAAGTTTGTTCAATTAAGCCAGGCACGATGGATGTCCATTCAATCTGCCATTGTCAGAATATTGCAGCAGTGGGTCGAGCTCAGAACTCATTTTGATATGGCAAGACTCAACGAGCGCTGTTATACAGCAGAACTTCTAAATTCTATGTTTAGCGACATGAAGAACTATGTGTATCTCGTATTTCTCAAGCATATTCTCGGAGAAGTTCAAAGTTTAAATAAGAAATGCGAAGCAGATATGCAGGATCCAGCAAAACTACTCAGCGATCTTGTCCAACTCACTGATTCTATCAGTTCAAAGATTGCTTTTCCTGGGGGAAAAAATAACAGAAAGTGATGCTATCCAAGATTATATAGATCCTAATCCCAATCTAGGTTATGAGTTTGAGAAAGAAATAGCAGGCTACCAGGTTCCTGATGAGAAAGAAATTCGTGGAAGGTGCATCAAGTTTTTAATAGAGCTGTTGAAATAGAGTGTTTACCTTTGCCCAATAACGATCGAGTGTTGCAGTCCATGTCATGTCTTAGAGGAAGTGAATGTCTACAGCCAATGAAGCCCAGTATATTGCATCTTGCTAAATTGTTTTTAGAAGATGCAGCTACTCTCACCCGCATCGATTTCCAGTGGAGAAAACGTCATCATATGCAGTGGACACAGACCTCTGACACACTTGGACTGTGGGCAGAAATAATCTCATACAGGGATGCCACCGGTGACAATCCTTTCCAAGATCTTACAGATTTAGCTTTAACTGAGCTCATTTTACCTCATTCTAATTCTGGTGAGCATTTTCAGTCAGATCGGAGTTATAAAATCAAAATTGCGGAACAGACTGAGCATCAAGAGTTTGACAGCTGTTTTGACTATTAGATATGGAATGAAAAGATATGGCAAATGCTGTCATGATTATAAACTACCTAAGGATATTCTACGAAAAATTTAATCACATGAGGCATATACACGTTTCTTTCAATCATCATCATCATCATCATCATCATCATCATCATCATCATCATCATCATCATCATCATCATCATCATCATCATCATCATCAGCATCATCATCATCATCATCATCGCAGGAGCAAACACAGCCTGAAATAGCTACAGAAATTTAAGAGTTGTTGTCTGACTGGGATTTGGCAGATCTGGAATAAACTTCATTCCAATATTTAGTTTTTTTCCCCCCGCGTTTCCATCCTGTTTCAGGATATTGCGGTCAACATCAGCATCTTTCAGCTGTATGTTGATTCCTAGGCTAAGATTACGCTCATCAGCACGCCACGACTTTCTGAGCGACCGGCTCAATACTCTGCTAACCCCTCGACCAGGGATGCTACTTTATAAAATTTTGAATGAATACGGCCAGTGCTTGTTTTAGTGCTTTCCCACAAAAAATATTATTGCAATTTAGTGCTTTTTTTTGGCTCGAAAGTAGTTCTGATTGGGAATTGGCGGATCTGGAATAAACTTCATTGTAATATGAAGTGATAATAACAAATTATAATGTGCTACCTTGTTACATTTGTAATAAAAAACAGTTGGTGCTTTTTATTGGTGCTTTCCAAACATTTTTGGTGCTTTTTTGGTTCTTTTTTTGGGTCGATTTTGGTGCTTTTTCATCAAAGGGAGATGGCAACACTGGTTGGAAACACGAAATACGTCATGCTGACGTGGATTAACAACAGACTTGATGGGGACATTGGAAGGAGAAGGCAGTGCAAGTTTTGGTTGTCACTAAATTAAACTGGGCGATGATTAGTTGGCATTAAACCAGTGGCGGAATACTATTAACGGACAAGAAAGAAGGTTAGCAACATGATACAGAATATCGCCACGAAGAAATGGACCGACGGCGAAATGAAATAGTGGTAGGCCTATTTTCCAGAGCGGCAAGGAACGCAACCGATGGAGCGAGAGAAGCATCTTAGAGGACGCATAGCTTAACACATAAACATTTATATTAATAAGGTTGTTGGACTGTATCAGACAGAGTTTTACTGGTGAAGTTGAGTGGAAGACCTTTTGATGTCAACGTCATACAAGTTTATGCACCAACAGCAGACAGTAGTGATAGCATTGATGAATTTTATAGTGATTTAGAGAAAGCCTTCAAGAAATGCAAGAATTCTGAAGTAACTATCATAATGGGTGACTTCCCCTCTGCCGTGCGTCCACCTTGACGAGGTAGAGGGGCTTGAGCGTTCCAATGACCCCAAGAGCTATGCCGACGGTAGCACAGCTACTGGTAGTGTCACCCTTGTCGGACAGGTCAAGGGAGAGGGACCAGACGAAGTGACGCACAAACCTGCTGCCTTGTAGGTAGACTGGGGACAGTCAAAGGCTAGGGAAAGCATCCCGAAAAATGCTTGTCGAAATCGGATGTACTGAGCCACAGGCTTGACAAAGAAGTGCAACGTAACTTTATCATTTCATGATGCCACAGATGAAAATTAATCGTTATGGTGCTAATCCCGTGAAGTCCCATCAGGCGGTGATAGTGCCGGGCCCCCTGCCTCGAGGGGGTCCACCCATGACTACTGGTGATCACCTTCCCCTGTGCTGTGGAGTCAAGGCACAGAGGAGTAGGTTAAGAGCTATTGACCAAACACCCCGGACTCTCAACATACTACAATGGAATGCCGAAGGAGTTTATAACAAGAAAGCCTCCCTAACACAGCGTCTTCATAAAGATAGAATAGATGTGGCATGCATTCAAGAGACACACCTCAACGCCAATCGCACATTTTCAGTCGAGGGATATCAGGCCACACGTTTTGACCGCGAAGGACACAAAGGAGGAGTTGTAATACTTACACGAAATACAATACCTTGCAGCGAAGTATCTGTGATCTCTGACAACCAAACGGAAATTATAGGTGTTGATATAATGATAAAGGACATGAAAATAAGAATTTACAATCTGTATAGCCCGGCAGATAAGGATCTTACACTCTCAAACATGGAAATAACTGACACAAATTGCATTGTTGTCGGAGACTTTAATAGCCGCTCAGAAAGATGGGGATACCCAGATACTGACAAAAGAGGAGATGAAGTGGAGGACTGGGAAATAGACTCAAATCTCCATCTACTCAACAAAGCGGATGACACACCGAGCTTCTACTCCAGAAGATGGATTACCACTTCTACTCCAGACTTAGCTTTCTGCACAGGAGACATCCTCCACAAAATCGATCGCCATGTGCTTGACCAATTAGCAGGTAGTGACCACAGACCAATCAAGCTTGTAATAAATATGGAGTATGTTCCACAGGAGCAAAAGCCTTTGCCTCGCTGGAATTACAAACGAGCAGATTGGGACAGATTTTCCATACTAACAGACAAATATTGTGAAAACATAAATACACGATATGGCAACATGAAGCAAATGGTGGAAAGTCTAAACAGAGCAATAATACAGGCGGCCACTGAGTCTATTCCAAGAGGAGCGAGGAAAAATTACAAACCATACTGGACTGAGGAACTACAAATTTTGGAGGACAAAGTTGAAGATGCTAGGAAGACCGCAGAGAGAGAACAAACAACTGAAGCGAACATCTCTCTCAAAGCCATCTCAGCAAAATATAAAAGAACAGTAAATCAAACAACAAGAGATTGTTGGAGGACAAAAACAGAAAACCTGAATTTTGACAGGGATGGAAACAAACTATGGAAACTAGTGAAAGCCATGAACAATGAAGGACCTAGAAACAAACAAATAACAATTAAACAAGGAAATGCCTTGCTTACAGGAAAAAAGGCTGCAAATGCACTAATGGAACACTATGCCAATGCAAACCACATTGATATTACAGCCGAACAGAAGAAAGCAATCAAAGATAAACAGATACATCATAGATATACAGAGACAGCAGCAGAATATATGATGGCAAATCTAACAATGGAAGAAATGGAACAGGCAATGAATACCCTAAAAAAGAAGACATCACCAGGAAAGGATGGAATCACAAATGAAATGCTAATAGGACTAGGCACTAAGGCAAAAAAGAAACTACTAGCAGTCCTAAATTACAGCTGGAAGAGGGGAATAGTCCCACAGGCATGGAAGGAAGCTATACTAATACCAGTCCCAAAGAAAGGAAAAGACCTGGAAGAACCAAATGGCTATTGACCTATCAGTCTTCTTAGCTGTGTAGGAAAATTAATGGAACGCATTATCAATGGCAGGCTAACATGGCATCTGGAAGACAACAAACTCTTAACACCTCACCAAGCAGGATTCAGAAAGTACAGATCCACTGAAGATCAAATAACCTATATAGCTCAGGAAATAGAGGATGCCTTCCAAGAGAAAAAGCACACACTAGCGGTCTGGATAGATTTAGAAAAAGCATTTGATAAAGTATGGAAGGAAGGACTGAAAGTAAAACTGCAAAAAATGCATGTTTGTGGGAAAATGTACAATTGGATCAGCCACTACCTTGAGAACAGAACTGCCAGGACAAAAGTACAAGGACAAACCAGCAAAATGATGCTGTTGGAGCAAGGTGTCCCCCAAGGAGGAGTTCTTTCACCAACATTATTCCTAGCATATATAAATGACATCACAGACAATTTTCCAGCCAGAGTACACACATCATCCTTTGCAGATGACCTAGCCATATGGACATCTGAAGAATATATTAGTACAGCTAACAGCAGAATACAGCAAGCCCTATTAGTACTAGAGGACTGGTCAAAATCATGGCTAGTGAAGATAAGTGAGGAGAAAACAACATGCACAGTGTTCTCCCTTTCAACTAAAACTCAGCAACCTAAGCTGGTATTGAATGGAAAAATATTGCGCCATGAAGAAAATCCAAACTATCTAGGAGTCACCTTTGATCGTCGCCTGACATGGAAGACACAGGTTGAGAAAAATCGAACAAGAGCAAGGCAAAGAATGGCAATCATGAAAAAGCTTGCTGGTACAACGTGGGGAGCAGATGAGAAAGTTCTCAAGAAGTTATATACTGGACGGGTGAGGCCAGTACTGGAATATGGCATTGCAGCTTGGGCAACAGCAGCTAAGTCAAACTTTAACAAAATAAGCAGAGTCCAAAATCAAGGAATGTGAATCATAACTGGAAGCCTGAAGACAACGCCTATTAATGAACTAGAAAAGATCACTTGTTTACAACCAATGCAGGATAGAAGAGATAGCAGAGCCCAGCAACAAGCTGAAAAAGTTAGAAGATTGACAGACCACCCTATGTATAAAAGGTTTAGTGGTTTTGGAAAGGGAAGACTGAAGCGTAGCAACTTTGTAGAAACTGCAAAACGAAAGATTAGGGCAGATCCCATACTTAACATATCAACAGTCAAACCCATTTACAATGCAGACAAGTTCCCAGCTTGGAGACAGCAGCTACTGCCTGAGATGATAGAAAACATTCCTGGTATTGAGAAAAAGAACACTCAGCATGAAACCGAAAGAAGAGAAATAACCCTAAACTACATAAAAGAACATTACCCAAGCAGCAATTGGACCCATGCATATACAGATGGATCAGCCAAAAATTCAGTAGAGAATGGAGGAGGAGGAATTCTCCTAAATTTAAAAAATGGAGTAAAAAAAACACATTCAGTGGCAACTGGAAAGTTTTCAAGTAACTTCAAAGCGGAGGTAGAGGCTCTGAAAACTGCAGCAGAAATGCTCTTGATGGAGGAAAATAAAGAGACGCAAATAGCTATCTTTACAGATGCAAAGTCAGCTGTCTCAATACTGAAGAGCAATTACAGCACAGAAATAGCTGACCTAAGAGCAGCACTCCATGGTCTATGCCAGAAATCCAAAAAAGTTGTAATACAGTGGATACCATCACATTGCAGTATACCTGGAAATGAAGAGGCTGACAGACTGGCAAAAGAGGGCGGACGACTACCACAGCCTGACATAGACATAACCTATAACGAGGTAAAGAGGTTGATAAAAAGCACTTATAGAACCAAATGGGAATCAGAGCATCCAGGTCACCAGAAGGATGATGCATATTACAAACTCGACCGAAGAGAACAAGTAGCAATCTTCAGACTCCGCACAGGACATAACAGGCTGAAATACCACTTGTTCAATAAACTAAAGATAGGAGATACCGATGAATGCAATTGTGGAACTGGTAAAATGACAGCTAAACATTTGCTGCAGGAGTGCCCAATATATGCAGAACAGAGAAAGATATTTTGGCCCACGCCTGCTTCATTTGAGGACAAGCTCTATGGAGATATCAACAAGCTCAAGTTGACTGCAGCTTACTTTAACTACATTCAGGTTGACATTTAAAGGTGCATGAAGAAGTATTTAGACTGCCGCACTTCATACCACAGGTATGTCGGTTACAAAAGCGCCCCAGAGGCATGAAATGGAATATTGCTTGGATAGCAAATCCATTACGTGGAAAGTCCGAACCAAAAGCTCACTGTGTGGGCTTCATAAAAGGTGGAAAAAGTGTCCCAGTGGCACGAAATGGAATATTGCTTGGATAGCAAATCCATTATGTGGAAAGTCCCAATCGAAAGCACACTCTGTGGGCTTCATAAAAGGTGGAAAAAGTGTCCTAGTGGCACGAAATGGAATATTGCTTGGATAGCAAATCCATTATGTGGAAAGTCCGAATCGAAAGCTCACTGTGTGGATGTCATCTGCAGACTGCATACTTCTGGTTTCCGGGAGAACAGCCTATGGTGAATGGAAGGCCCAATATACGGAAGTGAGGCTAAGCAGCCATGTGCAGGACGTGACGATTCCTTGGGTGAGCCCAGTACCAGAGCGCTGTGTGTTGGCTCTGCAAGTATGGAAGCCTCCTTGGATGGCGGGGAATGCCCATGGTCTGCCCCTGCCTTCCCTTGAGGGCTGACCAGGATGTCTTTGGCTGTTCTATATGGGCCAGCTGGGATGGGGGATAACACCACAACAGTGAGAGCCAAACGTCCTAAGAAACCCCCGGGAAGGTTAACCCGGTCAACAAATGCCCGCAGAAGTCGGATGTGTCGGCCTAACGGCGCAAGAACGCAGCTCTGCTGTGGACAGGCACAACGCAATCACGTCCGGAAAAAAACTCCGGATGAACGAAGAAGAAGAATGGGTGACTTGAATGCCAAAGTTGGAAATCAACAGAACGGATGCATAGTAGGCAAGTATGGACTAGGGGAACAGAATTAAAGAGGTTGCAGACTAGTACAGTGGGCAAAAGAGCAAGATTTGATTATTGGAAACACCTGCTTTCAACAGCACCCACGAAGATTATGGACATGGAGGAGTCCTGATCATAAGATAAGAAATCAGATTGATTACATCCTCATCAACAGAAGATTTCGAAATGCCTTAAAAGTCGCAAATACTATACCAAGCGCAGGCTGCTACAGCGACCATAGATTAATCTTAAGCAATTTACATATAAAATTAAAGAAAGTCAAATATTCACCAAGAAACACACAATTTGATCTACAAGCACTGAAGAGTGAGGAAATAAAAGATAAATTCAACGTAGAGGTACAGAACAGATTCGATGCATTATCCAATATGGAAATATTATTTCAAGACGTCAGTGACCAACGGGAAATATTAAAGAAATCAGTCAACCAAGCTGCGGAAACAACCATCCCATAAATAAAGATAATAGAACGCAAGAAATTGATGACGGAAGACATCTTAAAACTCATGGAAGTAAGAAGAAATAACAAAAATAACAACGAAAAATATGAAGAGATTCACAGGAAAATTAGGAAGCTGTGCAAAGAGGCAAAAGAAACATGGCTTGAGGAAAGTTGCAAGGAAATTGAACACCAACACAACACCCGGCATACCAAATTAATGCACAAAAGAATTAATGACATCACTAACAAAAGAACACACACATCAACGGGTTGCCTAAAAACCAAAGATGGCAAAATCATAATAGAAAAAGATCAGATTTTACATGCGTGGTCAGATTATGTGAAAGACCTTTATGATGATACAAGAGAAGAACAATATGATCATCGGAATAATGATGAAGGACCATCAATTTTGAAGATAGAAGTTCAGAATGATCTTAACCATATGAAAACTGGCAAGACCCCGGGTACAGATAACATCACAGTAGAAATTATCAATGCCTTAGAAGAATATGGAATAGACAAAGTCACCAGACTGCTGAACACAATATACGATACCGGAGATACACCTCCTGAATTATGTAATTCTATATTTATTGCAATCCCGAAGAAATCAGGAGCTTCGGAATGTGATCAACATCGAACAATTAGTATAATGAGCCACACCACGAAGATTCTGCTGAGAATTATCATGCAAAGAGTTAGGAAGAAAATACAACCCGAAATAGAAGAAGAAGATTGTGGGTTTGTACAAGGCAAGGACACAGTAAATGCTGTGTATATACTGAAAACAGTAATTGAGCGTTCTATAGAAGTAAACAAAGATCTACACCTTTGCTTTATTGACTACGCAAAGGCTTTCGATAAAGTGAGACATGTCGACATGATAAGAATGCTTGAAGATCTACAAATTGATGGAAAAGACCTTAGACTCGCAAAAAACATATATTGGAAACAACAAGCTGCCATCAGAATTGATAATGATGTAGGTCAATATCAGCCTATTAAAAGAGGTGTGAGACAGGGATGTGTAATGTCTCCAGGTCTCTTTTCCCTGTACAGTGAAAATATATTCAGAAATATAGTAGATATGGAAGGAATCAACATTGGGGGACGATACATCAATAACATTAGATATGCAGATGATACTGTCTTGATTGCAGACAATGAACAGGACCTGCAAAATTTAGTAGATGCGGTTGTTGCACACAGTGAACAACTAGGGTTAGAACTGAATATCAAGAAGACACAGATTATGGTCGTCACTGGGAAGAAGGAAATACCACAATGTGATATACGAGTAGATGGGCATAGTCTTAAACAAGTGAATCGATACTGTTATCTCGGCACAGTCATAACATCTGATGGGAGATGCCTTGAAGAGATTAGAACAAGAATTGCCATTTCGAAGGTAGCCTTTTGCAAGATGAAAAACATACTGACCAATAAAAAGATATCAATTGAAACGAGAAAAAGAGTGTTGAGGTGCTACATAGAACCTATACTTTTGTATAGATGTGAAGCGTGGGCCATAAGCAGTCAAGCTGAAAAACATCTGATGCCGTGGAAATGTGGTTTCCGAGGAAAATACAAAGAATACCATGGACAGACAGAAAAACCGATGAACATTAACTACAGGAGACAAATGAACATCATAAACTTATCAGAGAAATTAGACGTAGACAGTCAACAATTTTTGGGCATGTTATGAGAAGAAATGGATTGGAGAACTTGGTGACAACTGGCAAGATCGAAGGGAAGAGACCAAGGGGAAGACCGAGAAGTAAATACCTGGATGGTTTGGCCACATGGCATGGTCGAGACAGGAACACTGAGCTGATCCACGACTCTGGTGATCGAGTGAGATGACAGAACGTAACCGCCCACGCTTACCGGCATGGCACATGATGGATGGATGTGTTGCCGTTATGATTATATATCTTACTTTTATTTCGAAATCTTGACGAACCAAAGAATACCTTTGTTTCCAATTCTCTGTTGCCGATATTTCACACCTTCTCATCTATTTCCACATGCTCGTTCCATGATCTACCTAGACCAATGGTTCTCAACAGGTGAGAAATTCCCCCCCCCCCCCACCTGGGTGGGGGGGGGGGTTGTTTAGGGTTTCGGGTTTCGGGTTTCGGGGGGGGGGGGGGCATTTGAGGGTTGGGGGGGGGGGGGTTAGGGTTTCCAGGGAGGGGGGAATTATGATCACATATTGTCAGACTCAAAATGGCGCCAGGATGAAATAAAATGTTTGCATATCCTTTACAGGACATCGCTGTCAACATCAGCATCTTTCAGCTAATTGTTGATTTCTTTGGCAAGATTACGCTCAGTAGTTTGCTATTGCTTTCTGGGCGACGGCTCCATACTCTCATAAGTTACTGGCGCGACTCGAACCGCTTCCAATTCTCGTGCGCTCACGTCAACCACGAGAGTATTCGGGGTTACGGAGAAAGCTGCTAACTCCTCAACCAGGGTGACCGGCCGGCGTCAGGAACAATATCCTATTAAGTGACAATTCTTTGACGTTTTAACTGTTTGTTTGTTGTAATATGATTAATTTGGTGTGGTACTAAATTATTGTGAATAAAACAAACGCACCTTTTGAGGCTGAAAATTTTGGAAAGGGGGGAATTCTTCTTCTTTCGTTCGCTGGAAAGGGGGAAATGACATTCTGACATATGATGAAAGGGTGCATGAGCCAAAAAAGGTTGAGAACCACTGACCTAGACGCTTGCTCTGCTTAGTTTACTTGCTCCCCCCCCCCCCACCACCAACCCCTGTCAAGGTCTCACTTAAGTAGATAAGGGACGTAATACAGATAGAGAAGAAACATAGAAACAGGGGATGAATCGGGGAGAGAATAGAAGAGACTCGAACACTCGAGATAAAGTCAAATGTCAAACTACGCAGTACGCCCAGCCACAACACGGCAGAAGCGTGAAGGGTGAAACCCCACGAGACGCACGAAGGGGCAAGCACACCGTGTCCGGCTCACGAGAGTCGAGAGGGCAGACGGCCACTGGACATTGACTGGAGAGGGTGTAGCTTCTAGAGGGAGACACATAGATAGACATTACAGAGATCCTTAAGATATTAGCGATAGACATAGTTGAGATGTTGTGTATAGATATTTGAATGCTTTATATAATGAATGTGTATGTAATATTACAATCGTTGTGCGAGAAGATTATTCTCCAGATGACAGACATTGTAATAAAAGTATAACGACGATAATCGAACTTAAGAGTTCTGTCTTATCTGTGCTCGCACTATTCCACCTTTCTGAACCCGAGCTTTTCTACCCTTATTTGTGACACGTTGACAGGTAAAATACTTGGGGGCTCTTGTCCGTTTTGGCAGTTCCAAGACAGTGTCAATTAACAATTAAAAATAAGAAATTGACGGTTCTTGGCCTAGCCAAGTTAAAAAAAACAAAAAAAAAAAAAAAAAAAAAAAAAACAGAAATTATACACGACATCGACAAAGGCTAAATACTAGACAGTAAATACTGTTCTATTGAATTGTGCTATCTACTCCTCTCTCAAATTATACCCCCCCCCCCCCCCAAAAAAAAAAAAAATGCTAACTCTCACCATAAACATGACATTGACGTGACGTGACAAAATACTAATGTTTTTCTCTCTAATAACAGGTTGTTCCATGATGCAAATTGTTGTATGATGTAAATTGTCCACCAACAGAATCAATAGCATCCAGTGAAGCCAACAGCGATAGTATTGAGGAAACATCATCTAAATCAGCTAAGTCCCAAAAATTTATTATAAATTGTATCTCTAAACGATACTCATATTGTTTTCCACATGTAAATTTTGTTTTCCATTATTATATACTTGTATTAGTGAAATAATTGTGATATTAAGGGGCGTAACCAAATATTGTATAACAAAAATTTTCCAAAGGGAATTAAAGTTCCAGAAATAATAATTTTTTTAAGACCTAGAAAATGTAAACACTAGAAAAGTGCATTGAGCTAGGGCTAAAGGTAGGTTATACAACAGACAAATTAGCGGAATGGAGTCAGAAAACACATGCAGAAAATCTAGTGAGAGAAGAAAAAGAACACGAAAGACAGGAAAGAGCGGCAGAACGAGAACACAAAAAAGCAGAGCTCGACGCGGCCAACAAAAAAGCAGAGCTCGACGCGGCCAACAAGAAACTAGAAATCGAAGCAACTATAAAACAAAAAGAACTAGAAGTAGAGGACAAGAAAATATAATCATAAACACAAATGAAGGTAAAACAACTCGAAATAGACTAAAACGTAGAAATCTCAATAAACAAATTAAAAAGTAAACAAGAAGAACAGAAGTATAACAAGTTTAAGGGGATCGTCAAACCGTTCTGTTCTGGCGATTCGATTAGTGCCTGGTCAGAAAATTTTGAATGCATCATGAGATATCATGAGATTCCAAAACTGGATTGGGCAATGATCTATATGAGAAATTTGGCTCTGGAGCCATTGAAAGTAATTGAGACCATCCCGCAAGAGTTAAGGAAAGACTACGATTACATTAAACGTAGAATAATACAACATTTTTCTTTAGATGCCGCAGGATATCAACTACAGTTTGCCAAACTTTGTCCTAAAGCCAATCAAACCTTCATAGATTATGTTTCAATGGTACAAGACGTATTCAATAAATGGATCAGTTCAGCTAAAGTCGACAACAGCTTCGACAAACTGAGGGACCTAATGATCATAAACAAAATTGTAACATCCTTGCCAACATCATTTTAAAAAATACTGCAGCAGAGCGATTGTCAGACAATCCAAGAGGTAGAAAACAAGGGGTCTGCATTCTTTAGAGCAAATCGCGATATCTTTTTGTTAAATGACAATCAGAATGAGGTATCAGCTGCTATAGGTGTAAATAAATTTAAACCATCGCAAACAAAATACAAATCAAAGCCAAATTACCCAACATGTAAATACTGTAAACTATCACATGAACAATACGCGATGTGTGACAAACCACCTAACTATAGACACCATTTAAAAATTATGGTAGAAAAGCAAAAAACCAAACGAAATGAGTTCAGAAGAGCAGTTAAATGTTTGTTTGTTTTTTTGCAGGGCGTACGGGCATTTTAGCGGACAGTGTGAAGGTCGTAGGATGATAAAACAAGCGAATGATGTGTTAGTTGACACATCAAGTGAGGATGAGAATGAAATTGAAAATGAAAGTGACCACGAAGTAGTCAATGCCTTAGAAGTTATTGACATCTTTGATTATGATGGATGCAATACATGCAAGAAGTTTCAGTTAGACACGACCCTTCAGTGCGGCCACACAATACCCATATCAAATGAAACAGCCAATGCCGCCTTATCATCTAAGGGCAAACTTCAATTTTACAAAGGTTTTGTAAACAACCAACCATGTAAAGTAATGCGTGATAGTGGTTCGACCCTTATTGGGGTCAGAAAAACGTTTGTGAAAGACAGTGACTATACAGGAGACGTTGTGACATGTCGTACGTTTGCTGGGAATAGTGAAAGATACCATCTAGCAATAACTGAAATTCAAACACCATTCATCTCAGGGCACGTATTATGTGCAGTTTTGCACGATCCTTGTGCGGATATAATTTAGGAAATCTTCCTAATGTAAAGAAATGCTCAGAAGAAAACATCAGAAGATGGGAAAAGAGACACTGCAACATAAAAGCAGTAATTAAACCAACAACAATTGCGCAAAAGTATAATCACCAAAAAGAAACAGTACAAGAAAAAACTCCAAGGGAGACCATCAGGGATAAAACTAGACAAGAAGCAAATAGTTTATATAATACTTGTCCCGACCAAATTTATCAGGTTGGAGTGACAAATAA
Source organism: Cepaea hortensis (assembly GCA_963921405.1). Lineage (NCBI taxonomy): Eukaryota > Metazoa > Mollusca > Gastropoda > Stylommatophora > Helicidae > Cepaea > Cepaea hortensis. The sequence goes on from OY992878.1 coordinate 160,864,861, forward strand.
CATAGTCACCAAGATTACTGACAAACCTACAAAAGTTGTCACCATTTATAAAGTAACATAGCAAGACAATAACCAGACATACAAACAGTATGCAAAGGAAACAACCCAAACGTTTAACGTAAGACAAAAACTACATTGCCAATTCCCGCATACAAACAAACCGCTTTATCGCAAAAACAGAAACAACAAACGACTTGTCTCAACACTCAACAGCAGGGAAACAAGCGACACGGTCAACCCAGAGTTATCACCCACTATTGGTTATGACAACGACAGCAACACTTTCTCTAAAACAGACAACGCAACTGACAATAGTAAACACCCAAATTTACCAAAGGTTAAATGTGACTTACTCAAATTACTGTTATTACTGCTATTATTAACAAAACTTACAACAGCACTGCTTATACATCAAAATTTATCGTTAACCACAATCTTTTTGACAAATGAACTGTCTGAGATAATCACCACTTTACTGATGAGTCAGTCAACGTTATTTAATATTGAAATGGCAAACACCACCATGATATTTATGTATTATTATTGGCACAAAATTGTTAATCTATTTGTAATGTGTAAAATCTCACATATACATTTATACCATTTTGGCAAAGAAATTCAATCAACACTGGCCGATCAGGTATTCAAAATTATTACCATCTGCTTGGTTGAAATTCCAAGCTACATATTATATCATAGAAAGAGATTTATTTCTACTTTAATGGATTTCTATGGTAAATTCATATCCATTTTGATAATTTCCATAACTTTCATTCCATATTCAATCATAACATTTTGCATTTGTAAGAGTATCTGTTTAGAAGATGCAGTTTGTAAATTCAAAACCATTTTCTCAAATCCGCCTATCCTCCAACTTCTTGATATACATTCCAAGTTTATCCTTAAAACAGATTCCAGTACTATCGCCATAAGCCAAGGTCTCATGCAAAAACATGACGATGTAGATCATCCGATCGTAGATGTTAGTCAAAAATTAAAACCAGCTGAAATGAAATACTCAACAGCAGAACTGGAAGGACTAAGTGTGATCTACTGTGTGCTGAAATTACAGAAATATCTCAGAGGCTCCCACTTCAATAACCCAGTCGGATAACTCACCACTGCTGGTGATAAAAGACGGTAAGCCCAAGAATAACAGAAACGCCCGCTGGTCATTGATTCTCCAAGATTTTAGTTATGAAATCCAGCACATTAAGGGCTCCAAAAATTTGATTGCTGATTTGTTAACACGACTACCAAATACACCAGCTGAGTAACACAACAACCAGTACGCCATACTAAAAACTGTGATACGATTGTATAATGTTGCCTATCAGTCAGCAAATCTCCACACACATCAAAAGACTGTAACCAATCGCCTACAGCAGATACTCCAGTATTAGAGTTAACCATGTGTGAAATGAACAACTACGAAAGAACGATCACTGAGTACGAGAGACAACCACCAGTCAGGTATAACCATCAAACACGTCTGACATTGCCAACTATCACTAACTATCAAATCAGGTCACCAACGACCATACTATATTATTCAGATTTATGAAAACAAGACATTGGACATTCTTCTATCTACATTTCATCATGAACATTTGTTGAAACCATCACACTAACTTTGACAGAATCATCTACACTCTTAATCAAGGAACGACACCATGAGGAGCATCAACTTAGTTAGTTAGTTAGTCAATTAATTAGTTAAGTGTTTAAAATATTTCTTTATTCTTTGTTAAAAATTTAATTTACAAATATCTCCATTTTCGTGTAAATTTTTCTTTCACACGTATACATGTATATTTTGATAAAACACGTTGACCGGTGATTCAACGTAACTTGTATTAACAAGTGAATTTTCTTCTAAATGTATTAATTTTTGCAACCAGTTTAAATTAAATTGTAAACCATCCTATTATTATCGGTACACTAGTTCTAAGTATTCACGTTAAATTTTTCTACTACCGCCAAAGTTTCCTAAGGGCGACAAACTTTACCTTATCCTCATTTGTAATTTTTAAACATATAAAGTTGTGGAATGAGAGATGTGTAAATGAGAGCGTGAATGTAATAAATGAAGGGATGATGTACATTACGTGCAAATCGTACGCGCCACTTTTAAATTATAATTTGTGCGCGTCTTGTGTAAAATGTAACATTTGTCACAGAAATGTTTATATTAGAATACAAGGGAATTAATAGAATCAATCTAAGAATCACTGCTCGAAAGTCCAAGTCATGAATTACACATATCAGGTAAATCAGGACAATGGAAATTCTAGCTCGTGACACTTAGAGAAATCCTAACGCCATAAACAGCAAGAAAACACAGGTATCTCATACACTAAACACATCAGTTCTAATACACATTCTCAACACTCAAGAAAAACAGTAAATGTACATACACTGTTATAGAACACCAAAAGGGAGATTATCAGACACTTACAAGATAACAGGGACATAGGCAATTAGTGGATGAAAACAAAGTATTTGTATATTATATACTACCAACATACGGAAGTAAAAAAGTGTATACAGGTACACATTAAGGGGCAATGGCTTGCATATATTCTTAAAAGGGCCAAGGCAATCTGCCTTGATGAGACTCTGTAATAGGAGGCCATTGTTCATGGCATCATTTTGGATGCTTGAGAAGGGTGCAATTTGGGAACGCAAGTTCACAATCTGAGTCGTCAGGTAACTTCGGTCTGGATAGCCTTAATTTAAGAATGGAAGGAGAATTGGACTCTTGAGCAACCACCCAAGATAGCAGTTCTGCACGTACATTAGTTGCTAGTGCGGCAATACATATAACAGAGTTACCATCTACTAGATTACTACTCTGAACCATATACTTATTCCCGTGATCCCTTGACAGAATTAGTTTCAACTAATTAAGAAATACCAAACCCATAGGAGGGGGATGGCGGACCATGTCAAGGCATCACTTAAGTAGATAAGGGACGTAATACAGATAGAGAAGAAACATAGAAACAGGGGATGAATCGGGGAGAGAATAGAAGAGACTCGAAAACTCGAGATAAAGTCAAATGTCATACTACGCAGTACGCCCAGCCACAACACGGCAGAAGCGTGAAGGGTGAAACCCCACGAGACGCACGAAGGGGCAAGCACACCGTGTCCGGCTCACGAGAGTCGAGAGGGCAGACGGCTACTGGACATTGACTGGAGAGGGTGTAGCTTCTAGAGGGGACACATAGATAGACATTACAGAGATCCTTAAGATATTAGCGATAGACATAGTTGAGATGTTGTCTATAGATATTTGAATGCTTTATATAATGAATGTGTATGTAATATTACAATCGTTGTGCGAGAAGATTATTCGCCAGATGACAGACATTGTAATAAAAGTATAACGACGATAATCGAACTTAGAGTTCTGTCTTATCTGTACTCGCACTATTCCACCTTTCTGAACCCGAGCTTTTCTACCCTTATTTGTGACACGTTGACACCCCCCTCCCCCAATCCGGGATTTGTTCGTTTCCTATCACCGTTAAAATGGTAAAAAGCTTTAAGTACTTAGGAAGTATATCATCATCAAACAGTAAATCAGAAGACGAGATCGATAAGACGCAATAAGTATATGTATGTGTGTGTATGTGTGTGTATGTGTGTGAGAGAGACATGCCAAGTAAATGTATATCAATATGTCGTGTCTGCTTTCGCTTCCTTTGAACTCAAACGTAGTCCATACAAATGCTACTGCTTCTAGTGCACTGGAATGATTTTTGCGTGTGGATTAGCTTTCCCTTTTTACCAGTGTCCCTCGCCATCAGGCAAACCCACTCCAACTTCAGAGGTACTTGTCATTTACGCCCCCAAGTCAAGGACGACAAGTCAACATTTTAGTCCAGCTGACAGGTGTAGATAGCATGAATCACAATGTCAAGGTTAAAATTATAGGGAATAGATGAAATAAGTAGTCAAGTTAAGAAACACATCATGGCAGGGGGGATGCAGTTGGGTAAAGAGAAAGGGAAGCACATAATACAAAGGATGGACAGAAACAAGAATGAAAAAAATGTCCTATAAGAAACGAATGAAACCCGCACATTGATTGGGGAGAGAGATTAGACGTAGTCAGTCCAGATTGTTTTGGGTACGCTATGAGGAGAATGTTGCTACTTCCTTGTACGGCCAGAGTAGCTATATATATATAAGAATGAGACAAACAGGTTTCTTTGGTCTTGTGATGAGAAATTAGGCACTGGAGAACATCTTGACAACAAAAGATCATGGGGAAGAAAGGCAGAGGCAGACCAAGAGAAGTTACGTTGGATGGACTTAGATGGTGGGCATAGAGGGATATTATCAACAGAGTTGATCCAGAACATCAAATCCGAGACTTGGGAAGTGGCCGGGCACTTGATGAATGATGAGAAATAACCTTGAAAACTTCGTGACAACTGGCAAACTTCACGGGAAAATAGGAAGGGTGAGGAAAAGAGATAAATATCAGAATGGCTTGGTCAATGGCTTAACCGGGAAAAAGAACATGGTCCTGACCCAAGCCTAGTGATGGTCTGAGATGGCCCCTCTGATGTGTGTCCACCTTGACGTGGTAGAGGGGCTGGCGTGTCCCAATGACCTCAAGAGTCCTGCTGATGGAAGCACAACTACATGTCGGACAGGCCTTGAGATAGGGACCAGACCAAGAGAGACACAACCTACGGCTCTGCAGGTAGACTGAGGATAGCAGACGAAAGGTAAAATCAGGCACACGGAGCCACTAATTCTTGGTCAGGACACATACTCTAAGGCTCCCAGTTGAGGGATATGGCTGAACGTCTCTAAGTCATTAACCCTTGGATGTGAGAGCCGGGCTGATACTCACCTACTGCAAATACGGAGGTGAGATGCTGAACATGCTACATGCTTAGTTCAGAGACTTGCTCGAAGGCTCTCAGCTGGGGGATATGAGGTATCCCCGGATGAGAGGGCCTGGCCGTTACTCGCTCACTGATGCACGGAGTTGAGCCGGCAGCACATGTAGCCTACCTCGTGAGTGAGTACTAAAGGAGGAAAAAGCGCCCCAGTCGCACGAAATGGTTACGATGAAAGTCTGTATCTATACTCATTGAGTGAGCGTAGTCAAAGGTGGAAAAACGTCTCATTGGCACTAAATGGAACGCTTGGCTGGCGAATCCATTACGTGGAAGTCCGAAGCGAAAGCTTACCCAGAGGATGTCGTCCGCAGACTGACCGTGCGTGGTTTGTGCGGGGAGCGGCCAGTGGCAAACGAAATGTCCAATATATGGAAATGAGGAATTAAAGCAGCCATGAGCAGGATGTGGCGATTCCTCGGGTGAGCCCAGTCTCTATTTGCGCTCTTTTGAGCACTATTTGCCGGCTCTGCAATTATGGAAGAGAACCACGGTGGATAGCGGGGAATGCCCATGGTCTGCCCCTGCCTTCTCTTGAGGGTTCACCATGATGTCTTTGACCGTTCTACCTTGACCAGCTGAGATGTGCGCGACACCACAACAGTAAGAGTCTAACGTCCCTCGAAACCCCGGGAAGGTAAACCCGTAAAAACGCCCGCAGAAGTCGAATGTGCCGAAAGGTAGCGAATAAAGTGGGACAACGCAAAAACGTCCGAGTGAAATTTCCTTGGTGTGCGGAACAACTCTGACTAACTAGTCTTCCGAATGTCCTTCACGTCTGGAACAGCTCTGGCTAGCTAGTTTTCTGATTGTCCCTCCTGCTTGGAACAGCTCTGACTATCTAGTTTTTCCGAATGTCCGTCGTGCCTGGAACAGCTCTAACTATTTTATATTCCGGGCACAGCGACTAGCACATGTTCGAACCGAAAGCTCGCTGAGTGGATACCATCTGCAGTCTGACCGTTCCTGGTTTGTGCTGGGAGCAGCCCGTAGCGAACGAAAAGCTCAATACATTAAAGTGAGGAATTAAAGCGCCATGAGCAGGTCGTGGTGATTCCTTAGGTGAGCCCAGCACCAGAGCGCTATGTGTCGGCTCTGCAACTATGGAAGCCTACCTGAAAGGCGGATAATGCCCATGGACTTTCCTTGCCTTCCCTTGAGGGCTGATCGTGAAGTATTCGACCGTTATAACTTGACCAACTGGGATGTGGACGGCACGCAAAAGTCGGATGTGTTGGCCTAAGGGTCTAGGCCCAAGGGTGCATAACAATACACCGCAATTGCATGAGAAAAAAACAAACACTCCGGAAGCAGCAGCAGCAGCAGCAGCAGCAGCAGCAGTAGTAGTAGTGGTAGTAGTAGTAGTCTGAGATGGTAAATCATGACCGATAACGCTTATTCCCAAGGCACATGCTAACGATGAGACATTAATTTAATCGATCTATTTGTTGGACCAGTTATGCAGTCCACAGGTAAATCGGTAGTTTTCAGGGGCGGGAATAGGGGAAGGCCAGAATAAGCGCTCACCCAGAAAGCACGTGTTACCTGAGCGGTTGCAATAACTAGTAATTCATACTTTCGAGCAGCCCTTGAGCCAAAGTATCGATGGGAGATGTCACTCGGTGTTTGATGCAGTGGCGTGCAGAGGGGTGTGCGGGGGGTGCGACGGCCCCGGGTATCCAGCCGGGAGGGGGCATCATGTTAGGGAGAGGGGGCAGCACAGTGGAGTCGGGGGGGGGGGGAGGAGGAATGAATGAGGTAAAGAACAATTTAGGGGCATCCAATCAAGGGGTTGGTCCCGGGCATCAAAGAACCTCTGCAAGGCACTGGTTTGATGTTGTTTCAAACAGCAATTGAGTGTTTGTCAGTGTGGCACAACTGCAGTGATTGTGTCGTGGTCGCGTGTGAGTTGTCATTGTCTACGCCTCTAATCCCGCAGTGGAGCATAGGCCCTCACCCATCTCACGTCAAACCATTTGTAGACTTGGTCATGATTGGTTGGATTTTGCAGTTACAATTGTCTGCGGGATGAGGAAGCCGGCCCCACACAAACCTCCTTAGTCGCCTCTTACGACATGCTCTATAGGCTCTAAGACAGTGGTTCTCAACCGGTGGGGAAATCCCCCCCCCCCCCCCAGGGGGGAATTTTAGGCTTTCCAGGGGGGGGGGGGGGAAGAAGATTATTTCAAGATCGCGTTAATACAAGAACAGTTTACTTGATAATGTTTTTCCCTTCATACTTTACGGTTCTGTACGTCTCATTCCTTCTAAAGTTAATTTTATACAGAAAGTAGACCCACAAATCATGTTTTATGTGGACGTCTAGACTTGTTTTGGTATCTTTCCATTATTACGTATACTGTGTAGGGGCAGGAGTGGGATTTTAGGTAGGAAATACGAGGGGAGGGGGGGGGGGCGGAGGATGACGTTGTGAATATATGGTGAAAGGGGGGGGGGGGCATGGGCCAAATTTTTAGGTAGGAAATACGAAAGGGTGAGAATGACGTTGTGAAAATATGGTGAAGGGGGCACGGGCCAAAATAGGTTGAGAACCACTGCTCTAAGAAAAGAGGGAAAACCCCCGTAGTAGGAAACGGGCGTGAGTGTGTGACGTGTTAAGTCTTATCACGTTGTTTGTAGACCTGAGTGCAAGAAGGAATAAGTGGTCAGTTTCTTCTTCCCGCAGCAACCAGTGAGAGCTGACATGGAACCCTTGCGTGGCAGCGCTCATGCTACTTACAGCGAAACGTACATGGTATATTGCAGTGTTACTATTTTTTTCCCCACAGGGACCACGATGACAAACAGACTATGAAAGCGTACCAGACTAACTCTTCGAGTCTAGATAAAACGTTCAGTTATTTTGTTTCCATTAGGGACCATGACGACAAAGACTATGATAGCGTACCAGACTAACTCTTGAGTCTAGATAAAACGTTCAGTTATTTTGTTTCCATTAGGGACCATGACGACAAACAGACTATGATAGCGTACCAGACTAACTCTTCGAGTCTGGATAAAACGAGTTATTTTGTTTCCCATAGGGACCACGATGACAAACAGCCTATGATAGCGTACCAGACTAACTCTTTGAGTCTGGATAAAACGTTGAGTTATTTTGTTTCCCATAGGGACCACGATGACAAACAGGCTATGATAGCGTACCAAACTAACTCTTAGAGTCTGGATAAAACGTTAATTAACTTAGTTGCATATCCTTCAGGAAAGACTTGAACCTTGGATCACAAGGTTGTGTACCGCGTCCAATAGTCATTATAATAAAGTTTTTGCTCAAGGGTTAGTTAGTTGCATATCCTTTAAAGGACATCACGGTCAACCCCAGCATTTTATTGGCTATTTGTGATTTCTTGGCAAGTTTACGTTCAGTAGTTTGCCATTGCTTTCTGAACAACCAGCACTCATACCATTTTTATGAAAACCAACGCAAGGTGGTCTGCTGCCAAATCGCCTGCAGCTGTGTTTCGAACGCGGCATTCAGGATTATACATTGCTTCGCCTTCATTAACTCCTTCTCCACAAAGCTGGCACTCTATGATGTATAGAAGAAAATCAGATCATCCTTCATTGTACCCAACAAATATACAAAGACATTCTCAACGGAGAAAGAGAGACGTGTGAGGTGGTGTGCTGAGGCTAGATGCAGAAAGAGACACATAATGGGAGAGAACATAGTGAGGAAATTTAACAGTTTGTGAGAAAGAAAGAGGATAAAACAAAGCTGTGGTGGTGCAGAATACCAAGAACAAGAGAGACAGACTGACAACAAGCAAGCAACAGTACGCAGTTGAATGTCATGTTTATTTGCTAGTTTCATTAATATCAGAAGCATCTTTCAACTGAAATGAGAAGACAATTTAACAACACTCACAATGACAAAATAAACCATACAAAATCATTGGTAAAACAAGGTTGCAATGCCACCAATGTACAGGAACACAACATACTGAACACTGTGGTGATATTTATACAAAGTTCTAGCATATGTCCTCTCTACTCTGAAAAAAAAGGGGTGTCCATAAAACTTGGACTCAATCTTTGAGGCAGCCCAGTAAAAGACGACGCCAAGCCAGCTACATTCACAAGCCCTACCTAGACCAGGAGACAGTTGTTGCTGGAATGATAGGTGATTACAACAAGGTATGAAACGTCTTCCATCAATAAACAATAGATATGAAACAACGACATGCTGTTACATAAGGACAACTTACTGTCAACAACAGACAATGCAGAATGACAAACTACACACCCGAGGATATGTTGCTGTAACCAACAGATGACTACAATGCAGCCTATCTGAGAAGGAAAACACTAATTAACAGATGGCAGCAATAGTATGACATACTACCTACCCGAGGTAGATAAGCATTGTTGTCATCTGCTGGTAACATCAGCATATCCTTGGATAAGCAGTATATTGTACAGCATTGTAGTCATCTGTTAACAACAGTATCTGTTATTGTTGTTGTAATCAACAAATTACAACACAGTAAGACAAGCTATCTACCCAAGGATACACTGATGTAGTCAACGGACGACTACATTGCAGTACAACATACAGTCTGCCTACTCAAGGACATGTTCTTGCTGTAGTTAATACTTACTCTCTATGATGAATTGCTATACATAATGTGGACAAAAATACTAGTTTTGAGGTGTATGCAGCAAGCAAACGGCTGTGTGGTGGGTTCCTGTCTGGTCAAGAGGCTTTAGTCATGACCAACATACGAGTGTCTTTGGACAGTTAATCTAGTTATAATGCTAAATTATGGGAAACGAGGCTCTCAGCAGCCCAGAGTTTACAATATCCATCTCTGGTCAGAGAAGACCTGGTTCGTTTCATGGTGCTGACTATTTTTTTTTATAAAACACAAGCAAAGGATGGTAAACTCCACCCTGATCTTAGTGTAGCTAATCAGACATCTAATTTTCTAAGACAAGGACGAAAAACTTTGAGGACCCACATGCTAGTTACAAATCCCTCAGCAGATGGAAATCGAAAAGAGCAGGTTGAACAAACTGCTGCCCAGGCAACATTTCAAAATGAGAAAAGCTACCCAGAAAAAAGAATATTGATAGCATGTGTAATTCAGTATACACACTTAGATCCTCACTGCTGCTATGGAATCTGTGTACTGTGCTGAGATTCCCCTTGTGTGACCAGTAGTAGGAGACTGGAGCACATCTGGAGATATCAATGCGCTATGAAAGTGATACTTAACCAACAGCAGTGCTAACGTGCTATCTTGCTGGGTTGTGCTGTCATCACCTGGCTGAAACACATTAATAAGGGCGCGGTAAGTACAAGTCACTTATATTCTGATTCAATCTGCAATTTTACAAATAAGAATGCTGTTGTCTACGACAGCATATGGCAGCACTGAAACATCTTTATGTGGTCTAGTATTTGTTGGTGCTAGTTGTTTTTCTGCATGATGTTAACATAGCTTATTTTATCTCAATGTTATAAAGAAAAACTAACTGAAGAATCTGTCTGTCTATTATATCCTGGGGACCCATTGAACTGATATCACTTATAGCTTTTAACTATTAAAGTTTTGTGTGTGTCTAAAATAGGCACCAGGAAATTCTCTTAGAAGTAATGATGGTTGGTGTGAAATTGACCATTTCACCCATTTCCCCTTTATGGACATATGTATCTTCTCAGGAACCCTCCAGCAATAGCAGCTATTGCAATCACCTGTCTATATGGTGATCCTGGGTTCAAATCCCACATGACACTCGGGCCAACCCACCTTATAAAACAGGTACAGAAAATGTTCTCACAGAACAGGATGGCCAGTGTGTTAGCCACCACATCGCCCACTGAGTGCTGTCTGGTCAACAAAACATGGCCCTAGCACAACATTCTTCTAGGGTATGAAAATGAGCTCATAATGAGCCACAGTGGTAGACAGAGTCTGTTACCTTGAATGGAATCTGGCGAGAGGAAACAAACCAGACAGAAATGCATGCTGAAGTGGGACACACTGACCCGTGAGGTGCATAACTGGGTATGATATTTCCCTCAAAAGAGGAACAAAGAAGAAGAACATGAGCTCTACTTTCAGACATATCCTCTACAGCTTGTGAACATAGATGGCTTCAACGTATTACATGCAGTTATTTATTCGACTGTCACAAGACAGACACTTGTTTGGCTAGGACTGCCAAAAAGATTTAATGCTAACAGCAAAGTGAACTGCCAGAAAGCAATTGGAATGTCTGACAATGTGATATTTATGTACAACAAGTCTACTATTTTAGCCAGGCAGCACAATGAGACTCATGAATCCATTTACTTATAGTAGATTAGCCTATCATATTCAGATTCTTCCAAAGCAAAGCAACAAACTGTGAATACAAATAAGACATGTACATCATCAATAAATCAAACCTCCTCAAAGTTGACAGACTGCAGAAATAGTATTCTTTCTTGTTACTTCTGCCCATCCTAAATTCCAGTATTGTCTTCAAAATTCTGTTACTCTAGCTTTCCCTTCTTCATGTTCCCTTTAAAATTAACTATTTCTACACAGGCTACCAGCTTGTTAAGCTGTATGATGGTTTCTGAAACTATATTCTGAGCATATTTGCTTCTCAATTCAAGTAATAATTGTCTATGATGCTCTTCTAATGAAATATTTGTGATACAACTACTGGCTATCAGATACAAAGAATGCAAATATATATCATAGTAAAGGTCTAGCGTTCTGGTGATGTGCATAGTAACACCACACCTGTTAAATATTTTTTGTTTAAATATGGGAATTTAAAAAGTCTTGCGTATTATTTGTCAACTGTACCAAGTGGCCATATATTTGTTTTTCATTTTATATCCTTATGAAAAGCCTACCACGTTATACTCTTTTTTTTTTCAGCATTATTAAATGTCTATATGTCTTATTGTTTGTTTTTAATCTACAGACCTGATTACACATTTCTGTGGTTTCCCACCCTTAGAGTTAGATTTTCTGTACACCACCCAACCCTCCAATCCACTACAAAAGTGGCCACCATTCCTCATATCCCACATGAACCCGTTTCTACACTATCATGAATTTGATCAGCTGGAACTGAGACAGCTTGGGATAAACCATCACCAGAAATATAGGTAGTTAGTACACTGCAATGTACTATAGGCAGTAAAATGATAGTTTTGACAGTAGTCAACAGATCATCCTCACTGCACATTGAACCAATCAGTCCATAAATGCTCAGATCACTCCTCACAAAAAACAGCAGCATGTAGCGGCTAACGAGACCAGTTCTGTGTTGGTTTATTAATCTTCTTTGGCTTCCCTCATATAGTGTTCATAGTGTTCTTGTTTGACCACACCTCTTATATCCACCCTTGAGTATACCAGAAATATATGTGGAAGAAGATTGTCATCTATGTATCTGCTTCTGTGATGGAGATCACAACAAGTCAGTGTATCATTTCTACTGGGCAAATGCTGGAATGAACAGGCAAACATGCAAGCATGATATAGCAAGGAGACTAAACACAGGTGTTCTCGATTGTCTTGACAAGGACAAGAAAGACAATAAGATATTTTATGTTTGCAAAACGATGAAGTCAGCAAGACTGACACAATTTAACCTGTAAAAAACATTTCTGATATGGTCAGTGTTATGAAACTTATTTCTACCTTATCAAAAATCATAAACATACTTCAGGAATGATACTGGGTTAGTATTGCAATGCATGTAAAAAACATACGACAGCTTAAAAACAAGGGGTCAAAGTGGAATAAAGTCAAGCCTTATTGAAATAGTCACTGTAAAATCTCAACCATAATGCACACAAGAGTATCATATGCAGGTTTCACTAATAGTCAAATCTGAGGGTACACATCAATTTCACAAGTACAGTGTGAAGCTTTAACTCACAAATACAGGTGCTCATTTACTGGTCATGAAGCTAAAACATTGCAACACTGATGTTTATGCTCATAAGTGATCCAGATATTTGACAGTGTGAAATATATTTCAGAATTTGCAAGCTTTGAATGAATTTAAAAGATCCTCACTCCTAGCATTAATCTGGTGCTTTCACTGAAACCACAAGTAGCCTGACCATGGAAGTCATGGCAGTAAGTAAAGCAATAACATGGCTCGAGACACAGACATTCACCAGGGCTTGTTTCCTTAGCGACTCAATGAACATGATCAAGAGGATAGAGGAGGGGTCGATCCGAAGAGAATGGTTGCTGCCTCTGAAGCGGTCTCGGCTGGCAAAGATTAGTTTCATCTTCGTGCCAGGGCATGCGGGAGTACAAGGAAATGAGCGGGCTGACAAGCTCGCAGGTGAGGCTACTGTGGAGGGCGGACGCGCCATGGACCAGGCTGACATTCTGAATGCTCTACGTGATGTGAGACTTTTGCGAGAACCAAGTGATGACTGTGAATCTACAACAATGGCCAGACTGCTAGAGCATCAAATTAAAAGAGGTGTGGCCAAACAAGAACACTACGCAGGAAGCCAAAGAAGATTGATAAACCAACACAGAACTGGTGTCGTTAGCCGCTACACGCTGCGGGATTTGCTGAGGAGGGGATCCGAGCACTTATGGACTGAATGGTTCGATGTGCAGCGAGGATGATCTGTCGACTAACTAACTAACTAGCATTAATTTATTATAAATATGTGTGATCACCGAGCTTGACTACTTGAATGATAGTTGCAGTGTGTACACGCTGGGGCCCTGATGTCATCTATATGTGGGGTAATGGTTCGCAGCTACACAGTCAATAAGGTAATTACAGTGTCAAATAGTTGCCATAAAACTGAACGTTTGGTAACACAAGGAGTTACGGACGCAATTCATAATCCCACATACCACACTCGAAAACACAGCTGTGGGCAATTTGGCAGCAGACCGCTTTGCTTTGATTTTTAATGAAATGGTATGGGTGCCGGTCTGTCAGAAAGCAATGGCAAACTACTGAACGTAAACTTGCCAAGAGATCACAAAGTTAAAAAATGCTGGGGTTGACTGCGTCATTCTGTAAAAGATATGCAAGTAAATTTGTTTGGGTAACACTAGTCATATTCTAGTGTTGTTTTTTGTTCAAGAGCCGGTATGTTTATATGTACTTGAAGAAACAATGTTTTGTAACATAACTATTTGAACTTTATAGCAAAATGTCGGCCTCCCCTCCGGAAACTTATCTTACTAACCCGTTTTATTTACTTAATAAAATTACATTACTGTACATGTGGATGTTTACAAAATTTGTTTTGGAATTTATATTCACTGAATTATCACTCATATTTTTTCATGTTTATTCCTTGATTAAGGCTCAAAATATACATGCCATGATAAAACATTGAAAAATGACTTGATATAGTGCACAGATTTAAATAGAAGAGAAGATTAGAGTATAACAAAAGTGTGCGTTATAGTTGATTTTACAGTAATAGCTCTGATGTTTGCAGTATTTCCAGGGTAACAAGAAAACTAAAGTTGAAAGTTTACAGTAACAGCTCTGATGTTTGCAGTATATCCAGGGAGACAACAAAACTATAGTTGAAATTTTACAGTAATAGCTCTAATGTTTGCAGTATATCCAGGGAGACAACAAAACTATAGTTGAGATTTACAGTAACAGCTCTGATAATTGCAGTATATCCAGGGAGACAACGAAACTATAGTTGAGATTTTACAGTAACAGCTCTGATGTTTGCAATATATCGAGGGTAACAACAAAACTATAGTTGAGATTTTACAGTAACAGCTATATTGTTTGCAGTATATCCAGGGAGACAACAAAAATAAGAGCCTTTGCTCTGTAAACACAGTTGGACAGGTCGACAGATAGGGAAGAGGCAAAGTGAGACACAAAAACCCGTAACCTTGCTGGCAGACGAGACAGTGACAGGGTACAGAAGGCAAATCCAACAGAAATGACTGATGAAATCAGATGTACCGGATGCAGACTTGATGAAACAGTGCCATATTAGTTCTTTCACAGTGACGATGGAAAAGAACAAACTACATGACAGTCCCGTGTGCAGCAAGGGTTTAGCCAGGTGCAAAAGTGACAGCAAACAGAAGAGTCTGGGTAACAATATATAAACTACTTGCTCCTGCTATAACCTTAAAGTATATGTTAAGTATTATATTGTTACCACTATAATTAAAAACTTGCGTCTTACAATGTCTGAACCTTTAACTTAAACAGCATCAGGATTCTTCTTCTTCCTCTTCTGCGTTCATCCGAAGTTTTTGTTTGGACGTGATTGCGTTGTGCCTGTTTATAGCTGAGCTGCGTTCTTGTGCCGTTAGGTCGACACATCCGACTTCTGCGGGCATTTTTTGACAGGGTTAACCTTCCCAGGGGTTTCTTGGGACGTTTGACTCTCACTGTTGTGGTGTTATCCCCCATCCCAGCTGGCCCATTTAGAACAGCCGAAGACATAACAGTCAGCCCTCAAAGGAAGGTAGGGGCAGACCATGGGCATTCCCCGCCATCCAAGGAGGCTTCCATAATTGGCATCAGGATTCAAGAGACTAATGTCCTAAATGCTTCACCACTCACTGTACTTAGGTATAATAGTAAATCTAAATGAATTCACAAGTTACTGTCTCAGCATAAATGAGACCTTCACAAATTTTACACTGATACGTCTTAAAACAATCTGCAATAGATTTACATTAATATGTGTTTACAATTTATTGTCTAAGTAAACCGTTTTCCCTCTTCTACAAAACTGAATATAAAAAGTACCATTTAGGCATACCTTTTTCCACCTGACCCACAACAATTTAAAAAAGTTACATATTCTATCAAATACCGTTATAATGTATCAAACAGATATACTTTCTACATTCTGTGGGCAATGAGGTATCTGAACTGTATGAACACATTTATTTTCATTGTCATTCACTTCACATTATTTGTTCCTTATGCTCAAATATATTGCAGTAGGACAAGACATTTACAAAGAGAAACATCTTTCACAGCACTGCATGGCAGTTTCCATTCCCTCGACAGACAAGTAAGCGTTTCTACACAACTTAATGTTTTGGCTTCATCTGCCTTATAATAAATATAACTAAGATCAAGAAAAAAGAACCAAGGAAATACTTGAAACATAACTAAATGAATGCATATATATCCTCATATTCAGTCACCAAAACAAGAAGGTGTAAATCAATGGTACCTAGAACTAGTAGGGAAAGAGTGATAGATGGGGGAAAGGCCATCAATGGACATCTTTGTAACATATTACAAACGATGCACTGAAATTGCTGTTTCTGTTTGAAAAATGATTCACCATTTAACTGATTCTCTGCCGTAGACCGATAGGTTGGTTCCATAGAATGGTTTTGGCACTCGTGAACCGATAGTTCGGTTCGGTATAGATAGTGCTTTAATTGTTCCAGTTCTCCTTTTCCCCCGTAATTTTTAATACCCCATTTAATTAAACTTTACAATGAAAGAATTTGCTTTCGGCAGAGTGACACAAGGCACTAGGATCCATTTCTTTATAAAGCCTTGGTAAGTGAAATTCTTTTTATAATTTTTACCTCTTTAATTTCAATTGTTATTACTAAACCTCTCATTATTGTCATAATATTTCTAACCTGTCAATTAATTATTAACACTGTCATGTTCCTTGAGCAATCCTCTTTAATTTGATATACAATACAATATATCTGCTACTATTTTAACAATTTTAAAAGCATTATTGTGACACACCCTATGTCCCATTTTCTGCCATGAATTTCTGTTTGGTCAGGACCACTTTTTTGTTTGGCAGGTAATAAGTTAAATTCAGTGCAGTGCAATCAAATTTCCATTTTAAAAGCATGATCTAGCCAAAGAAAACAGATTGGGAACCAATGATTTAACAACAAAAACAAAATAATGAACAAAAATTGCACTCATAACTTGTCATTCAAGCAACAGCTCACGCAGATTTGTGCTCAAATTATACAATATGTTCTTGTTCTGAGGGATGTCTGCTACACAGATACATGCCGAGAAACATGGTGTCTACCATTGAGGCTGCTCTGGGTCCGAACACACAAACTGTCCGGCATGCGTATCTCTCGCCTGACGTAGAACAAGATGTATGCCTTGCAGCGCATCACAGTCTCGCTATCACATGCCGTGACTGTACTATCATTGAAGTGATACCACTGACCTGGAATTGTCAAGCATCCACCAGTTATGATTAGACAGCAAGCAGGAAACAAAAACACACCTAAAATTATGATTAAATTAGTAGTAGATAAATAAATAAAGATACATCATGTTTTCAAATACAATATCTTGCATCAATAATTGTTCTTATTGTACTGTCCGATTTCGCTTGCCTCCTAGATCACTCTCTCTGTGTTTCCCCATCAATGCCAGCACCTCCATCTCCCTGACCTGATTTATCTGTGAAGTCAAGGACCCTTGAACATGTCTTGGGGTGCATTAGGTATATGACGATAGATCCAGATTTGTATAGACTGTCACTCGGTGGCCAGTATCAAGTTGGCTGCCTTTCCTTTCCAAGACATTTACTGGTCCCCTGGGTCAACTGGGCAGCCCAAGTGGGTTTGAACCCATGGCCTGATTTATGTGTGAAGTCAAGGACCCTTGAACATGTCTTGGGGTTCATTAGGTATATGACGATAGATCCAGATTTGTATAGACTGTCACTCGGTGGCCAGTATCACGTTGGCGGCCTTTCCTTTCCAAGACATTTACTGGTCCCCTGGGTCAACTGGGCAGCCCAAGTGGGTTTGAACCCATGGCAACTGGGCCATAATGTCGTTGCAATTTCATAATCCAATGCAGTTAATCTCTCCCATTTCATGTGTGAGACAGGTAGTGACCAGAGGATCTGGCCGCAATCAGCACTCCGAGGAAAGGACACAAGGACACAGTAAGACACCACTGGTACAAATAGTATTGGGCTCTTCGCTGGTTTATGATGAGGAAGGTGTGCATAGGGAATGTCCTGAATACTGTGATGTCAGTTCTTGAATCAACTCAACTTCCCATTTCAGTCAGCAATTAACTATTAATCAACATAAATTTATTCAACAATAGGTCTTTGAACACAAAGACGATTAAACAGTAAGTTGTAGGTCAGCATGGCCGAATGGATAAGAACATGTGTTCATAAACATCCAGTGTACCGATGCCGAGGCAAGGGGTTCAACCTCTACACTGAGCCGTTGGAATAAAATGTTGACCTATCGTGCTAAACTTTGGGACGTAAATTACAAGTACCTCTGAAGTCAGAGTGGGCTCGCCTGATGGCGAGGGACACTGTTAACAGGGAAAGCTAATCCACACACAAAATTCAGTCCAGCTCTGTTGTTTGTCCATCAAGAATGATGATGACCATTCATTTCATCCAGTGGGGTTGAAAGTATGGAGCCGTGAGTTCTAAGATGGCTGATAAGGCCTATTTTGGCTTGAAATGTTCTTTGACAATGTGGACAAAGAATGCTTGACGTTTCTGGAGGAGGATTTTCTGAAGGTTTTTCTGTTCTGTCTTTTCTTCACAGCTCTTGCAGTCCTGGTTGCCTCACAAGTGACTGCACCCTTGCGTAATGATGCACGCCACGAATTTTGGTCTCTGGCTGAAGTCTCCCAGGTGTCATGATGAATTCCAAAAGCATTCAGTGAGATTTTCAGAGTGTCTTTAAAGCGTTTCCTCTGGCCACCTTGGGAGCGTTTACCACAACGCAACTCGCCGTAAAAAATTCATTTAGGGAGCCTGTGATCTGGCATGCGAGTCAAGTGACCAGCCCAGCGAATCTGATTCTTCATTAGTAGAGTGTGGATACTGGGCATGGACGCTCTTTCTAGGACTTCAGTATCTGGGATCTTGTCTTGCCATTTAATCTTCAGTAACTTCCTAAGGCAGACTGTGTGGAAGTGGTTTAATTTCCTAGCGTGTCGCTGATAAACAGTCCAGGTTTCACAAGCATATAGCAGTGTGGATAATACAACTGCTTTGTAGACTTTTAGCTTTGTTTGCAGGCTTATTCCATTTCTGTCCCATACATTCTTGTACAGTCTGCCAAAGGCCGCGCTGGCCTTGGAGATTCTTGCATTCATTTCATCATCAATTGTGGCAGCTTGTGACACAGTGCTACCAAGATAGGTGAATTTGTCCATAACACTTAGACTATGACCTTTCACTTTGATATTCGGCACAGCGTGATTATTCCCTGGAGCTGGCTGGTACATAACTACAGTCTTCTCCAAATTGATATTGAGCCCAAAGTTGGCACGGGCATGTGAGAAAGCTGAAACATTATGTTGCATGTCCGCCTCTGAGTTGGCATATAGAGCACAATCATCAGCAAACAGGAACTCTCTGACGGTGTCGCTGTCAATTTTGGTTTTAGCTTTTTGTTGGACCCAAGATTTCCATAGCAGTGTTGTAAATAATGTCCTTTAGGGCTCTCCACTCTGTTTCTGTATCCTGTTTAGCTGCAGCATTGGGTTTGAGGCGGTCTTCCAGCATATTTTCAAACGACAGCTGCAATTTCTTGCTGTTTAGGTGGGTGACATTTAGTTTTTTTTTTGCATTTTCATCCCTTGAGGACGCCGTGGTGGTTTGATGTGAATGTTTATTTTCAAAATAATGAGACGATGGTCTGTCCAACATTCAGCACCACACATGGATTTTGTCACCCGAATGTCTTGTCTGTCACTCCTCCTGACGATGACATAATCAATGAGGTGCCAGTGTTTCGATCGAGGGTGCATCCACGATGTCCTGTTTCTCATGGGGAGACGGAAAATTGTGTCCAGCACTACTACTGTATGGACTACGCTTGAATTCAAAGCAAGTGAGTGCAAAAAAAAAAAAAAAAAGGTTCATTAGAGCAAAAAAATGGGGGGGGGGGGGGGGGGCGCCCTTTGAAATGGTGATCTTCAGAAGACTGGAGTGAGTTTCTTGAACAGGGAAAAAAGACAACAAGGAAGTTTATGTAAACATGGTATTGTTAAAGAAAACAGAAATGAGAAAGATATAGTAATTTGGTCATATCAAATGACAATCTACTGAAAACCATTACAGAAGGGAAGTCCTAGGGCAACCAAGCTAGATGGCATCATACATCTAATTTAATAATGGAACTAAGTTACTACTAGAAGAAATTTACTAGGCATAAAGGAACTAATTTACTACTGGAAGAAATGTACTATTGGAACTAATTTATTATCAGAACTAAATTATGCAACACTAAATCAATCACGGTTGATATACACTCTCTCATACAGATGGTTTAATAGTAAACTGGAAACAACAAACAAATGGTGGCTGACCTTCATGTGTAGCATACGCTGTGTAGTGTCCAGATCCTGCCCTGTTGCACAATAAGTGTGGATGTTATTAAATAATCTTCATTGTAAACATGATTAGTCATGTGAAGTCATATCCTATATAACCCTGTTGGAGGATAATACTGTCTAAACTACATACAATGTAGAAAAGAGTTTTGAAGTCAGAAGAGAAACAATAGAAGCATATTTCTACCTTTCAGTCTTTACCAACAAAAACACTCAATCAATCAATCATGTGCCAATCAATTATGCGACACTTTTGGCAGGTCACCCTGCGGTAAAAGACTGAGCCATGTGAGAAAACCCGGGTCAATGAGGTCTTTCTGGTGACTGCCAAGTCCATCGACGATGAACTGTGGTTTTCGCGGATAAATTTTGTGTTGGCATTCTGGTCGCGGCATTATGTGTACCTGTGCGGGCTGTTGGATTACCGATATTCCTGTCTATTCCACTTTTCACATTGGACAGTGGGGAGCATTTTGTGTGATATTCACTGGCACAGGAATGGAGCATAATGGGGACGACCCGTTGCCGTGAAGTTGGAACCTCGACTAACTAATCATGTGCCATGCCGGGAAGTGTGGGCGGTCATGACTCGCCATTTCACTCGATCACCAGCGTCGTGGATCAGCTCAATGTTCCTGTCTCGTCCATGCCATGTGGCCAAACCATCCAGGTATTTGGGAACAAGAAACTAGAGGTAATCTTTCTACATTTGATGTCATTTTTTGGGTATGATATCCACCTTTAACTTAAACAGACCTTGTACTATTCATGGTGAGGATATTTACAAAATAAGCAATTGGAAATAAACAGCACTCCGAGCTGGTCACTGCTCAGGCTAAATTTCAAAATAAAAATCCACCCTACAGAAGTAATTGGTGAAAATTAAGAAATCTGACACACAGATGACATAGTGCTCGTATTAAATAGTGTTAAGTGATAAGAGTTAATTCTACCTGTCAGCAGACATCGTGAAGATGTCCTTTTCAGAACTTTAAGAAGAAATTGAAAATGTCACAAACTTTGAATATCCATACTTGTTTAATCAGCAACACTTGGAACTGTGTAAAAGAAGTCGACATGTAGACTGTCTACATAAATGCAGAGGGTAAGCAGTTTAAAGAGCAATGGTATGACACCAAATATTTATCATCATGATCCATGCCAATAAGTGTGGGCGGTCATGTTTTGCCATCTCACATGATCACCAGAGTCGTGGATCAGCTGTGTTCTTCTCTTGATTTGCCATGTGGCCAAGCCATCCAGATACATCTCTGCCTTCCCCTTGTTCTTTTCCCCTCAATTTTGCCAGTTGTCACCAGGTTCTCTTGTTTATTTCTTCTCATAATTTGCCCAAAAATTGAGACTGTCTACGTCTAAGTAAAAATATTACTGCTACATTTTTGAGGTCATGCATCTTTCCTGTGGCAACATATGCAATCAATAAAAAAGAAAGGGTGGGCTTTGAATTTGAACATTACAGAAAAATTCATGGGCTACTGTGGAGTACAAAGAAGGACAATTCTGAGATTTTACAAGATATGACACAAAGAAAACTAACTTAACAGCAGCATCATGTCTCGGAAACTGAACTACTCTGGCAATATTAAATGTTAAATGTCACAGTTGGAAAGAGTAGTGATGTCAGACGTTGCTTCTGGAAAATAAGGTGGGACTTGACCAGCACAAAGAGGATCATTGAAGTCACCTCAAGCATGAAAATGATGAAGGACTTGACCAGCACAAAGAGGATCATTGAAGTCACCTCAAGCATGAAAATGATGTAGGAATCCACCAGCATGAAAAGGATCACTGAAGTCACCTCAAGCATGAAAATGATGAAGGACTTGATCAGCACAAAGAGGATCATTGAAGTCACCTCAAGCATGAAAATGATGAAGGACTTGACCAGCACAAAAAGGATCACTGAAGTCACCTCAAGCATGAAAATGATGTAGGAATCCACCAGCATGAAAAGGATCACTGAAGTCACCTCAAGCATGAAAATGATGAAGGACTTGACCAGCACAAAGAGGATCACTGAAGTCACCTCAAGCATGAAAATGATGTAGGAATCCACCAGCATGAAAAGGATCACTGAAGTCACCTCAAGCATGAAAATGATGAAGGACCTGATCAGCACAAAGAGGATCATTGAAGTCACCTCAAGCATGAAAATGATGTAGGACTTGATCAGCACAAAGAGGATCATTGAAGTCATCTGGGACATGAAAATGATGTAGGACTCCACCAGCACGAAGAGGATCATTGAAGTCATCTGGGGCATGAAAATGTATGAGGTAGGAGACCGGGCCAGGGATGGAGAACCCTTCTGGCATGAGAGTGACGTTCTGCAAAGAACCTGCTACATGATGAGACCAACAGAAGAAAATGTAGATTGTATAATTCTAGTGTGCACATTTGTTTCCTCTGCATTGCAAAGGTTCTTGAACTGTGCTTAAATTGCCCTAGTGTGATCTATAGGAGACTGAAGCCCTTAAAGATGTGTCTGTCTGTGCCAAAAAGGTGATCTTTGAAAAACCAAACCAAACAATGTTAACATATTAGTTGGCGGAAGTCACCCTCTTTCAATGAAATTATTGGCTATGGCTGGATGTCTATAGTCACCAGAGATAATTTTTCGTTTGTTTAGGTTATGCTGAGCATATGCAGCGTTTGGTGCATGAATGCACTCATACACATGTGCGTCTGTGTGTATTATTAAAAAATATGTGTGTCTAATATATGACTAATTAATCTCTCTCTCTGTGAGTGTGTGTGTATGTGAGAGAGAGAGAGAGAGAGAGAGAGAGAGAGAGAGAGAGAGAGAGAGAGAGAGAGAGAGAGAGAGTTAAACATAAAATTATCATATACATCACATCATAGATACTTTTTACACAATCTATAAGGGGCGTTCATTTGAAATCCATTCGTGCCACACTGCGTGTATTTGCGCACCTTGAACGTGATCATGTCATAGTTTTATGTGATAAGTACTGACCAATGAATAAAAGAGCACACGCTTATCATCCCATGATGCATAGTTTCCGTTTCTGACCGTTGAGAAAATGGCTGGGTTCATCCAAAATCTGTCCAAAGAAGCTCAAAGAGTGGTGATTCAGTTTCTTTCATTTGAAGGATGTCGACCAGTGGACATTCATCGAAGAATGCAGGCAGCATACGGTAACAAATGTGTGTCAAAGACAACAGTGACAGACTGGGCACGAATGTTTCGGAAAGGACGTCAGTTCACGACAGATCTTCGACAGCCGGGTCAAGCGCATATTGTTGCAACAGAAAAAACTATCACCAAAATTTATGCAGGAGTACAGATGAACCATTGTCGAAGCATACGTTCGATAGCAAAAGAATATGATGTGTCAATTGTGACAATTCAAAAGGTCATTCATAAAAAACTGCAATATTGGAAGGTGTGTTCACAGTGGATACCACGGATGTTGACCGACCACCAAAAAGAGGAACGCATGAGATGGTGTTTGAACCACTTGCTGCATTACAGAGTGGAGGGTGATACATTTCTCTTCCGCATAGTGGCAGGCAATGAATCATGGTGTCACCACTTTGAGCCGAGCAGCAAGAGAGCATGCAATGGAAGCATGCTGGATCACCAAAAGCCAAAAAATTCAAGTTACAGTTTTCCGCTGGTAAGGTTATGCTGAGCGCATTGTTTGACCATGAAGGGCTATTGATAGCCGACTTTAAAGAACCTGGTGTCAACATCAACTCTACCCACTACTTGCAAACACTAGACAAGCTGCAAAAAGCCATCAAGAATAAACGACCCGGCATGCTTTTTGTGGTGTGATTTTGTTGCACGATAATGCTCGTCCGCATGTCGCAAAGATTGTGCAGGAAGCATTAGCAAAGAAGAAGGGGGAAATTCTGCAACATACAGCCTACAGTCCTGATTTGTCACCATGTGACTTTCATTTGTTCGGACCTCTAAAAAAAAGCTCTCAAGGGGCAATGATTTCACACAGATGCAGACGTAATGAACGCGGTAAACACTTGGTTCAGTGAGCAACTACAATCCTTTTTTGTGGACGGCATTTTTTTTGCAGACGGCATTCACCGCCTACCTAAGCAATGGGATGCTTGCCTGAATGCCTATGGCAACTTTTTCTTACCAACCCATGGTGCATAAATCATTCAAAATGAATGCTTTGTTTAATTCTACCAAACCTGTTAATGTTTCTTTCATGCTTTTGTAATAAAGCCATTGGAACGGGTTTCAAATGAACGCCCCTAATACATGTTTCAGCTGCATCTTTCTATGTGTTTTGTCAATTCATCTCCAACTGTATTTCGTCAGTCTGTTTGAACTTTAATCTCTTATTCCTTTTCTCTAATTGTTTTCCTCAAACTATTGAAGTGAGAGAGGTGTTGCAATATATTTTGCTTGCAAAACATTTTCATCAGCAGCAATCAGTTTCACAACACGGACCTTAACTTAACCATAACAAGCACTGCAAGCATGACAATCCATATAAAATGCATCAAAATAAAACAAAACTATCCAAAAAACTGTCAGCAAGTGTGAACAAATGACATTACCCAGATCCGTGGTGGACTATGACCGCTGCTAGATCATAGACATTACTCCCTGAAAAGTTTCCTCTGGTTTCATGCTGTAAAGGCCAAACATTCAACAAATGACCAAGTTAATTCACACAAACATTTCATATGCTATATTAAATTAATGTCTGTATGTGTTTGCTATACAGTGCACTTACCAATGAATGAATCAAAGAGAAGTAGATGGTAAGATTTACTAGAACAAAATCACAAGTGACAAAACGGATGCTGCGGCCAAAGCCTTCATCAGCACATAAACAAAAAACACACAGATACAACTACATGAAAAGTGTGATTAACAAGAGCTTTAAATACTTAAAAATCATCATCATCAGTCAGTGCCTAGCCGGATGACGTGGACAATCATGCCTCTCCACAAACTGTAGTCTCCTGCAGCATGGATCAATTTGTGTGTTGACTCCCTTCCACGCCATGACACAGACTGTCAAGAATCTTCTTACGCTGTCTTCCTCTATCTCACTTTCCACAAATATGTCCGGTTGTCACAACATGTTCCAGCTTTTGTCTTCTCATAATGTGGCCAAAAAAAGATGATTGCTCCTTTCTGATGTTTGTGATAAGATGTCTTTGCCATTAGCTTCCTTGTCATTTTGGCTGTTTAATTACTTTTCAGCATTCTTCTATAAAATCACACCTCCAAGGCTTCTAGTTTGCTGACTGTCCATGATTCACAGCCATATGTTAAAACTGATTCTATGTAACATGCAAGAACTCTTTTTTCAACCTTCAAGGACAGTGACTTATTGCACAAAATGGTCTTCATTTGATAGAATACAGTTTATGCTTGTTCTATTCTGTTCTTTATTTCAGTGATGCATCTTCATCTGATGTTATCCAAGTGCCTAGATATCCGAATTTCTGCACTTGCCCCAAATTAACTTCAAAATACAAACCAATATCTTGAGTACGATGTACACAGTATGTGCTAGAAGAGTGTCTGCAGCAGGATCTCAACCTGACATATATATTATTTGGTAATATTACATCCTGGTGCAATCAGTGTCTTGTTAATTTAAGTAAAATATCAGCAGCTTCTTTCAATGGCTCACAAGCCATCAATATTTTGATATTTGATATAAAGAGATCTTATTTAGACAGATGGCCCACACAGAGACTTTAGTTAGATAAATGGCTCACACAGAAACCATATTTAGATAAATGGCTCACAAAGAGACTATATTTAGATAAATGGCTCACACAGAGATCATATTTAGATAAATGGCTCACACAGTAGTACTTGTGTGGACTATGCCGAGTTCAAAGCACATTAACGCAAAAAAAAAAAAAAAAGGCTGGCATCTCAATTCAAACATCACACATACAACTGTACATATAATAGCATATATTGATTATAATGCAGGGTAGTAATGAATGATGTAATGATGATATCAATGAACAAATGAAGAGTACTTACCAAATTGTTAAGTACATAAGTGTTCATATCCAAGCCATAAACTGGAAATTCAACAAAAGTCTCCACCTTCAACCGACAAAACATGCTCCACCGAAATCTCTTTAAATGCAGGCAAAGCACCTAATCATTATCAAACAAACAAAAGGGCAGGAGTTATTTCCACTGGTAACAAAAGACAGAGGTTTTATCTTCCTGCAAAGAGACCATGATCATTAACGTCACCTAGTGTTTTCAACCATGAATCTGCTTGTCCCAGAGTTATAACACAGCTAAGTTGGGAGCAGCGATAGCGTAGTGGTTAAATGTTCGTTTGATGGCTCAGAGGTCAAGAATTTTAAACCACACCGAGGCAGAGTTGACCCAGCCTAAAATAAGTAGCAGGAAATGTGTAGGAATGCAAAGATACAGGCCAGATCACCCACTGAGAGCTAACTGGTTTAACACATGGGTCCAGCACCATATACCCAACACAATACACATTGATTGATTGATTGATTGATTTAGGAACCAACATCACAACATTCTGGGCATTCCCATAAACGCTCCGTCCCCATCCTCAGCAGCCAGCGAAGAGTTCCAACACTAATAGTACCAGTAGCAATCAAATTATATGGTCCGTCTCGCCTTCCTCTGAGCGTCGATCGTCGGCCAGATCCCCTCGTCACCCCTCGCTGTCGCATTCTTGCCAGACCATGGTGATCCATTTGCTCCTCCGAGGTGTACTCGTGCTCCCACAGGGCCGCAACCACGACTGCCTTATCATGCATCAATACTCCACCAAGTTTTGCAGAACCAGCCATCTGTCCGCCTGTTCATTCCCCAGCACACCAGCATGCCCCGGAGAAAAGATCCAGACGATGCTTGTCACCCGTGACTTCCGAAGCGAAGCAAGCCACTCTGCACGAAGCTTGCCTGTCCTCACTCTACTCAGCATGCTTTCTGAGTCAGTTAAAACCACGATGTGTGTGTGAATCGTATTTAGGCAGGTTAACGGGTTCTTTCACCTTGTTAACAAAATGAAAACAGTTGATTATAGAACCTGGAGATCATTCGCTACATCCTGCACCCATCTTCTCTTTGGTCTTCCTCTTCCTCTCTTCCCAGGAATATACCCCTCCATTATTGTTCTCTCCAAACTTTTATGATGTTTCAAGTGACCAAAATATTTACATTTTCTTTGTTTTATTGTGTATATGATGCTAGCCTCAAATTTTTATACATCTCGGAGAGCTCCGTCATTCGGTTCCTTGGTGCAGTTTTCTCAAATATTCCTGGGGGTCGTCACTGGAGCTGTGGAGTTTGTGCATTGTGCGACATTTTCTACAGGTTCATTCATTAAATCATTCAGTAGCATGTCCGAAAAACCTCTCGTCCGATACACCCATCTAGAGATCATTCGCCACATCCTGCACCCATCTTTTCTTTGGCCTTCCTCTTCCTCGGCATCCTCCATGATTGTTCCAAACTTTCACAATGTTTCAAGTGACCAAAATATTTCAATTTTCTTTGTTTTATCTCCTTTAGTAGCCAACTTTCTTCAATATTCAGTTCTTGTCATATGGATTCATTTGTTGTTTTCTGTATTCAAGATATTATTAGAACCTGTCTATAACATTTATATTTAAAGGCATTTATGCACAGTTCAGCTTGTTTAGCAAGTATCCAGGTCTCACAGGTGTATGTTGCAATGGGAAAGATGCATGCTCTTAAAAATCTAATTTTTGTAGGTCTATCTGTCCCACGCCACAATTTGATAATAACTAAATATCAACGAATTTTCAATTTTGTAACTTTTTTTTCTACAATGTAATATTCAGAAGATCTGAATTGTTTTTTCCTTCTTGGTTTCTTTCCTTCTCCACCTGAGGCATAGAGGAAAATAAGTGTTTTATACATCTGGCATACAAAACATGCATACACTTGTCTTTCCTTCCCCCCCCCCCCCCCCTATGTGCACCCACAGAGAGAGAGAGAGAGAGAGAGAGAGAGAGAGAGAGAGAGAGAGAGAGAGAGAGAGAGAGAGAGAAGAGACAGACAGACGGAAGACAGAGATAGGGTGATGACATTAAATGATGGATAACAGCAGTCAGGCGAGCAAACAAAAGAAGCAGCAGCCAGACAGTGTAGCACCAAAGCTAGAAGTAAAAAGTGATGGGAGACCCAGCAGGCCAATCTTCATTATGGCAGCAGCCCTTCATTAACTGCCTTAGAGAAAACAATTAAACCAGAGAAGTTCCAAATGAAGAAGCCAAACTTAAAGACTATACGATACACACGCTTACATTTGGTAATCTCCTAATCCAGAATTTTTTGGTCGAGCGTTGCCTCTGTTTGCAGTTGTTACACATGTACAGCTCAGAGTCTTCAAGCTCTTCTAGTTCTGTAAAACTTGCCAAACAATCTGCAACAACAAGAACAATGTCATCTGCATAGGCACCACATTCGTCTACTACTCTATCAGGTTATGGTTTGATTCCTCCATGAGGTATCCTACTTGCCTTGTTTGGGCAAATTACAACAATGTGTGAGCAACATATTGATATACCTAATATTGAATTAGCTATTGAATTAGATAATGAAAATTAGATATTGAATTACCTAAGTAGAGACAGAATTACCAATGTAGAGACAGAATTACCAATGTAGAGACAGAATTACCAATGTAGAGACAGAATTACCAATGTAGAGACAGAATTACCTATGTAGAGACAGAATTACCAATGTAGAGACAGAATTACCAATGTAGAGACACAATTACCTATGTAGAGACAGAATTACCAATGTAGAGACAGAATTACCAATGTAGAGACAGAATTACCAATGTAGAGACAGAATTATCAATGTAGAGACAGAATTACCAATGTAGAGACAGAATTACCAATGTATGACCACTTCCTCGTTGGAGCAAAATTTTAAATAAAACTTAAGAGAGCTTTCTATACTAAATTACAAAGATTACACCCAACATATAACAGAGAAAAACTGCAAGACATTACAGTCAAAGAGAAATTTACAGATGAAATAAAATGTAAACTTGAAACTCTGCAAAACCCTTTGGAGGAAAGCATTGACCAAACTTGGTTGAACATCAAGAATACAATTCAGTCTACCGCAGAAGAATGTCTCGGTGTGTTAACCACGCATAGAAAGAACAGATGGTTCAATCAAAAATGTGAAGAAGCAGTCATTAGGAAGAAGAATGCCAGACATGTATGGTTAAATGACATCAATAACATCCAAAAGGAAGAGCATTATAGAAATGAATGTAAAGAGGCTACAAAAATAGTCAGACAGCAGAAGCGAGAATATATGAGTAATATAATCAAAGATATGGAAACTAATCACCAGAAAAATGAATCCAGAAAATTTTTTAAAGAACTGAAGTCAATGAAACGAGGGCACCAACAAAACACATATGGTTTAAAAGACAAAAATGGGAATATGATAAATACCAATGAGGAAATGTGCAACACATGGAAAGAATATTTTATTGAATTACTAAATTGTGAAGCTCCAAGTAACATTTTCTCACAGGAAGAGGTTCTAACATGCGAACCACAAATTGAAGAACCTACATTTGAAGAAATCCTATATGTAATCACACGACTTAAAAACAATAAGGCAACTGGGACTGATGGAATTGCTGCTGAATTTATAAAGGCAGGTGGCCATGCATTACATCTAAAGCTATACGAACTAATAATAAAAATCTGGAGGACAGAAGAATTACCCCATGACTGGAAAGAGTCATTATTGATACCTATCTTTAAGAAAGGAGACAAGTTCCAATGTGGAAATTATAGAGGAATATCACTACTGTCCACAAGCTATAAGATACTATCCGCAGTATTACTAAATAGACTAAAACCATATTCAGAAGACATATTAGGTGACTACCAGGCGGGTTTTAGACAAAACAGATCAACAATAGATCAGATATTTATCTTACGACAAATAGCCGAGAAACATTGGGAATATAAAAGAGATCTCCATAACATTTTTGTGGATTTTAAAAAGGCTTATGATAGTGTCCATAGGAATAGTCTATGGAATGCTATGCAGGAATTTGGAATACCAAGGAAGTTAATCAACATGACCAGACTATGCATGGAAGATACTTATAATATAGTAACATATAAAGGCAGGAAATCAGACCCCTTCCAAATAACATCTGGCTTGAAACAGGGTGATGCACTATCGCCGCTACTCTTCAATCTGGCTCTAGAGAAAGTTGTAAGGAAGGTAAAGGAGGAATGTGATATTGGAGGAACATCCAAGCTGCTTGGTTATGCAGATGATATAGATATTATAGGGCAAAGTGAACAAAAGACATTGGAAATATTGACTCACTTAAAGGAAAAAGCCCAACAGATGGGGCTGGTTATCAACCAAGATAAGACAGAATATATGGTAATTTCAAGAGACGGAATGGCTAGAAACTCTGGCCACATACAAATAGATAATATGACCATTAAAAGAACGGAAACATACAAATACCTGGGTACGATCTTCAACTGCTCCAACATCATAAGGGAAGAAATACAAACTAGAATCAACTCTGGAAATAAGATATACTATGCACTACAACATCTACTAAAATCAAACGCGCTATCTCGTAACACCAAAATCACAATATACAAAACACTGATCAGACCAGTTGTGCTGTATGGCTCTGAAACCTGGAGTACAACGAAAGGAGACGAAGCCTTGTTACAAACCTTTGAGAACAAAATTTTAAGACGCATCTTTGGACCCATTAGGGATACACAAAGTGGAGAGTGAAAAAGAAGAAGTAACAAAGACATTTATGATCTGTTTAAGTCCCCGCTAATCACTGGTATCATGAAGGCTAATAGACTACAATGGCTGGGGCATATAGAAAGAATGGAAGATAATAGGGAAACAAAACTCGCTTACACTCAGGAAATAAATGACCGTAGACCCCGAGGTAGACCAAGAAGGCGGTGGAG
Organism: Cepaea hortensis; assembly: GCA_963921405.1. Taxonomy (NCBI): domain Eukaryota; kingdom Metazoa; phylum Mollusca; class Gastropoda; order Stylommatophora; family Helicidae; genus Cepaea; species Cepaea hortensis. The sequence goes on from OY992878.1 coordinate 160,896,117, forward strand.
AAATAATACATGTACAGACCTACAAGCACTTGGAATCAACGACTGGCAAGAGAAGGTCCACCAGAGAGACGAATGGAGACGGATTGTATTTGCAGCAAAGAACCTCAATGGCTCGGAACGCTGAAGAAGAAGAAGAGACAGAATTACCAATGTAGAGACAGAATTACCAATGTAGAGACAGAATTACCAATGTAGAGACAGAATTACCTATGTAGAGACAGAATTACCAATGTAGATACAGAATTACCTATGTAGAGACAGAATTACCTATGTAGAGACAGAATTATCAATGTAGAGACAGAATTACCAATGTAGAGACAGAATTACCAATGTAGAGGCAGAATTACCAATGTAGAGGCAGAATTATCAATGTAGAGACAGAATTACCTATGTAGAGAGAATTACCAATGTAGAGACAGAATTACCAATGTAGAGACAGAATTACCAATGTAGAGACAGAATTATCAATGTAGAGACAGAATTATCAATGTAGAGACAGAATTACCTATGTAGAGACAGAATTACCTATGTAGAGACAGAATTACCTATGTAGAGACAGAATTATCAATGTAGAGACAGAATTATCAATGTAGAGACAGAATTACCTATGTAGAGACAGAATTACCTATGTAGAGACAGAATTACCAATGTAGAGACAGAATTACCAATGTAGAGCCAGAATTACCAATGTAGAGAACTAATCAAATTCCAGTGAATCAAGAATTGAGGTAAAGACGTCGGCCCCCTGGGAAGGTTAACCCGGTCAACAAATGCCTGCAGAAGTCGGATGTGTCGGCCTAATGGCACAAGAATGCAGCTCTGCTGTAACAGCCACAATGCAATCACGTCCAAAAAAAAAAACTCCGGATGAACGCAGAAGAAGAAGAAGAATGTTGGCCTCGTGGCGAAGGGGTTATAGATGTTGTTCATAATCCGCTTACCTGCATTCGAAACACAGCTGCAGGTGATTTGGCAGCAGACCGCCGTGCATTAGTTTTTTACGAAATGGCAGGGGTGCCGGTCGTTCGGAAAGCAATGGCAAACTACTGAATGTAATCTTGCCAAGAGATCACAAAAGCAAAAAATGCTGGTGTTGACTGCGACAACCTGTAAAGGATATGCAACTAACTTTTTCTTAACAGGATAGAACACACACTGGGATAACCGGAGGATAGTATAACAAGAGAATCCCTTGCCAGGAACACACAGGGGAGTGAAATAGTGGACAACCTGGAAACACACGGAAAGAGAATTAAAAACAGAGATGAATCATATGTAGAGAACATGAGCAGAGCTGCAGGAGATAGCAAAACATAGAACAGCTTGGCCTGAGTTGGTTCAAGGTCCATGCCCCACTGTATACACCACTATACAGGCCAAATAAAGAGTGAGCAAGCCGAGCCAAAACATCACTTCTTCCTGATTCGCCTTGGAAAGAATAAACGATGTCAGTTTACAATAAGGATGTGATATCAGAGCCTTTTGTTTGGCAAGTCAAGATTTCAGACTTGCCAAAGTTGCACGACCAGGTGCAGGTTTTTCACTGGCCAAGATCTGGGGCAACCTCTTCGACCAACTCACCAACAGACTGGGTCCCTGATCTAGCCAACATGCCATGCTGATGTGTACAAAGCCATGCTGATGTGTACAATGCCGTGCTGATGTGTACAATGCCGTGCTGATGTGTACAAGGCTGTGCTATGTGTACAATGCCGTGTTGATGTGAACAATGTCATGCTGATGTGAATTGCTAGAATCAGTCATGCACACTCTGCTGGTTTGTGAACTTGAGTTTGGGAAGGTGAGCTCTTCAACAAGACTGATGTGAAGGTGGTAATGTGGTACCGGATCATGAAGAAACACCAACTTTATTTCAATGGGAAAACTTCTGGTCCAGAAGGTATCCAAGCAGAAGCTATCCAATATAAACACTTTAACTGCATTACTGCACAAATTAATCAGCTATTGAAGATATACCAGCAGAATGGAGAGAAAGATCTCTAGTAAAGCTGCCGAAGAATGGAGACATGCAAGAGATGGAAGCTATAGAGGAATGAATAATGTTGTCAGTTCTCCGGAAAATATGAAGCAGAATAATTCTGGACAGATTAAGTGATGAATTTGACAAACAACAAAGCTTCAAACAAAACTGACCCTACACTGACCACTCACACTACACATAAAAAAGGAAAGCACTGAAATGAACTTGCTATGTTGTACTGGATTTGTGGGCTGTGAAAAGGCCAATTAACAGCATTAATAAGGATTCTTTTTAGAAACTAACGAGGCACTATTTGATCCCACAGAAGAGCATTACTTAAAAAGATAAGATATGAGGACATGAAATGTAGAACTATGCATGAAGGAATGCATGGATATATTCAAAATAAAAACAATACTACCAGAAATATAATTCAATGGACTCAGAGCAGCCTGATGATCTAGACTTTTCTGTTGACATTACCATGACATACTCAAAATCAGATGCAAAATAAAAAAACTCTTTATCCAAAGCCCCAATTGTCAGGTCTAAAAATTCAAAGGGGAAAAACAAAAGACAAATAAATAAATCAAGCCTGATTTCCCTTGGTAAAACATTACTTCAAGGAGTGGAATCATAAACACATTTAGATAATGTAAGTTGAAGGAGCAGATAGAGATGGTCTGTGGTAATTACCTAATAATGTGCATACTGGCTCTCCATCTTTTGGCTTTGTTAATCTGCTGGAAAACTGGGCTGGTATATCCAGTGAGAGATCTTGAAGATGAAATAAAATGTCCAGCTTTTAAAAGTAAATAGCAATGAAAGTTACTTTCTCAACATAATTATATATAACATGCCGGTTTTTTGGGGTTATAAACTATTTATACAAACTCTTTAAACCTGAGCAACAGTCTCCTTTAGTCATATCTGACTGTATGCTGATGCTACATTTGAGCATGAAGCTTCAAGATGCACAGCTGGGCATTCCTATTGGCAGGATCTTTTTGCCTCCACTTGATGAAGTTATTTATTTTCATAGTGTTCAGGATGATTCCCTACAGTGCATCCCCATATATTATGGTAAAAAAAAAGGCCAGGTTGTTGTGTCTATGCCTAGCATTTTCTCACTTGTCTGTATCTTTGAATGGTAGCTATAATAATAAATAATAAAATGTCTGTTTTGAAGATTAGGCCCTTTATACTTACTAAACCATGGTACAACAATGTGTTAACTCTCTCCCTGAACACCTTCCCTTCCCTGAAAATGACCAGGTATCTATCTATGTTAGGAAGGAGCCGTGGTTGTGCAGTGATCTTGCCTTCTGACCTAATGGTCCTGGGCTGGAAACAATTCTGACTTCATTTCCCTTTCCAGGGAAGTACATCACACCTAGTTATGCACCTGAAGTGTCATTGTGTCACAACCTTAGAATGCATTTATGTAAGATCTGCTTCTTCTAGACAGATTCTATCCAAGGTAACAGGTTCTAACTACCTGTGGGTACATTTCTCTCCTAACAGTTTTGCCAGGGCTGTGACCTTACAGCCTACTCTTTACAATTTCCAGCTGCCGTGGGATTTTTAATGTGCACAACTTGCACAAGGGAACCACAACTGTCCTTCTCCAAGAAGATTAGGTATTCTAAGTGATTAGAGACACGTGATATCATTAGATACCAATAGTTCTTGAAAGAATTGCCAGCCGGTGCTGGGAGTTAACTATGTAGCTTCTGAGCATGAGATGGACACATTAACCAACCTCTCAGCCTACCCACTACAATACTGTGGCATCTCAATAACAACACAGTAACCAATCATAATAAAAGTATGCACCTAAAGAGGGCAGCTGTTTACTAACCTAGGAAAGGATCATGCTTTTTGGACTCCATCCTGCATATAAGACAGCTGACTTCACTCTGCAGCAGTCCACCGAATATGGCAGTGACAATTGTGCTTTTGCCTTTGGGGCCTATGTACGGAGAGTTGTTGTTTGGGTAAGGGAGAAGTTCCAACAGTTCGATATGCAACCTGTCTAGTAGGTACCTCATGAACTCATGGGCATCCTGTTGCTGGTAGCCCCTGAAAGGTAGACATAAATGTTATAATTCCAAGGCATATACTGTCATAGATGTGTGACATAGGACTTTACATACATGATTGGCAACTAGCTGCATCTCATCAGGCTGCTGACTGGCACCTTGCCATCTTGACAGAGGATAGTTTGTAAAATGGAGTTATACCTCTCCATAGCACAAAGGCTGAGCTGAATTTAGAGACCATGTGTTGCCCATGCAGCATGATCCCTCTCTCAGCCTGCCTAGTTTATTCCAGAGGAAGGATAACACCAATACAAGCTGCAAAAGCTGCCAGATCAGCAAAGCAATACTCCAACTGTCCACCTGTCAAAAACTTCCATCCTAGACCAGTGTATGAGCAAAGGCTTAGAGCCTGGTCTGCCCTGCCATAACATGACATTTAGTCTTCAGGTTGCATTTCCATGCACTAGGGTATGGCTTGTACACTCCCAATTGTACTCCTCCATCTGCAGACGCTGGCACAAAGTGGTGACCAACATTCAGTACTTACAGAAAGCAGGTACTTTCTACTGTCACACGGTAGCTCAGTCATATCACTTATATGATATTGCATTATAAACTTGGGTAACCAGTTTCCTTACTGTGAATTGTCTGTCCTAACAGAGATATCTGGTATTTAAACAAAGAAGCCACAAACAAGAGGTTGCTCAATGTATTGCCTAGCATATCTTGCAGAATCTCATTCAGGTTGCTGTAGAGTTATATATCATAGGAAATGAAAAGATTAATTCCCCTCTGGCTGAAATACACACATATTGTCAGAGCTATCAGTATACTTATGTGTGTTATAGTATTCTTCTATTCACTTCATAGTATCAGTAACTATGCTTGTTACGTATCTCAGCCAGAAAATGATTATCTATTCACTTCATAGTATCAGTAACTATGCTTGTTACGTATCTCAGCCAGAAAATGATTATCTATTCACTTCATAGTATCAGTAACTATGCTTGTTACGTATCTCAGCCAGAAAATGATTATCTATTCACTTCATAGTATCAGTAACTATGCTTGTTACGTATCTCAGCCAGAAAATGATTATCTATTCACTTCATAGTATCAGTAACTATGCTTGTTACGTATCTCAGCCAGAAAATGATTATCTATTCACTTCATAGTATCAGTAACTATGCTTGTTACGTATCTCAGCCAGAAAATAATTATCTATTCACTTCATAGTATCAGTAACTATGCTTGTTACGTATCTCAGCCAGAAAATAATTATCTATTCACTTCATAGTATCAGTAACTATGCTTGTTACGTATCTCAGCCAGAAAATGATTATCTATTCACTTCATAGTATCAGTAACTATGCTTGTTACGTATCTCAGCCAGAAAATGATTATCTATTCACTTCATAGTATCAGTAACTATGCTTGTTACGTATCTCAGCCAGAAAATAATTATCTATTCACTTCATAGTATCAGTAACTATGCTTGTTACGTATCTCAGCCAGAAAATAATTATCTATTCACTTCATAGTATCAGTAACTATGCTTGTTACGTATCTCAGCCAGAAAATAATTATCTATTCACTTCATAGTATCAGTAACTATGCTTGTTACGTATCTCAGCCAGAAAATAATTATCTATTCACTTCATAGTATCAGTAACTATGCTTGTTACGTATCTCAGCCAGAAAATGATTATCTATTCACTTCATAGTATCAGTAACTATGCTTGTTACGTATCTCAGCCAGAAAATGATTATCTATTCACTTCATAGTATCAGTAACTATGCTTGTTACGTATCTCAGCCAGAAAATGATTATCTATTCACTTCATAGTATCAGTAACTATGCTTGTTACGTATCTCAGCCAGAAAATGATTATCTATTCACTTCATAGTATCAGTAACTATGCTTGTTACGTATCTCAGCCAGAAAATAATTATCTATTCACTTCATAGTATCAGTAACTATGCTTGTTACGTATCTCAGCCAGAAAATGATTATCTATTCACTTCATAGTATCAGTAACTATGCTTGTTACGTATCTCAGCCAGAAAATAATTATCTATTCACTTCATAGTATCAGTAACTATGCTTGTTACGTATCTCAGCCAGAAAATGATTATCTATTCACTTCATAGTATCAGTAACTATGCTTGTTACGTATCTCAGCCAGAAAATAATTATCTATTCACTTCATATTTTTCTTTGCTCACTCGCTTTGAACTCAAGCGTAGTCCATACACACTACCCCCAGTTGTGCTGGACTGAATTTTACTTGTGGATTAGCTTTTACCTATTAATAACGTCCCTCGCCACCAGGTGAACCCACTCCGACTTCAGAGGTACTTGTAATTTACGTCCCAAAGTCAAGGACAACAAGTCAAGATTTTTGTCCAACAGTCCGGTGTAGGGGTTGAACCCCATATCTCAGCTTCAGCATACCGGATGTTTAGAATGTGCGTTATTATCCATTTGACCATGCTGACCTGCTTCACTTAATATGATATATAACTGCAATATGCACCTGATTAGATGTAACATAATATGCCAGGTAATAGGCATTGTGTGACTTTCCTCTTGTGCCTAAGGCAGCGCATAGGGCAGAAGTCGTGGCTTTCCATGTTTGTGTGAAGCGTCAAACATTTGGAGCCAGAAACCTGATTCTGTAACAGTTGGGAGTTTTATGATAACGGATTGTCAAGCCGCCGATAATAGGCATTACTGTGCATCTATTTTTAAATTTTTACACTGCTCTAAAGATTTCTGGTATGAATTTTTTTTTTTGCTATTTCCGATTCTTTTTTCCCTAAAATATCTCTTGCAAATTCTTTGGCTTTTCCCTCGAGGATTGTCCAAATGCTGTCTGACCTTCCCTATCATTTAGACTAGATTCCACTCAATGATATTTGTGGCAAGTACCATCTTCAAACAGTTCAACCGTGGGCCTGATTTCCTAATCATGTTTTACTAAATGGCGTGTGTCATCTACTGTTTGATCTTTCAGTGATGACATGTGAAAAGAAAGCTTAGTTCTCCAATATGACACTCTCTGAGACATGCCATGAACGACAAAAAAAAAAAAGCAACCTATAATTTGGTTCACTGTGAGAAGTGAAATTTATGAAACTAGGTTATATTACTGTGCACAAATTTATTTTAAAATAATTTTCAGTTTCCAAAAGACTGTTTTGTTTTCAGTTAAATATCATGTAGCTGTCATATCATAAAGCAAGTTACAATGCACTGATTCATCAATTCTGTAGCTCAGTACATCTAATTTCAAGAAGCATCTGTTCCAGCGTGCTTTACTAGTTTTTGACTACCCAAATCTACCTACAAGAAAACTGTTGTATGCCTCACTTTGTTTGGTTCCTATCCCTCCCCCTTTTTGACATGGGAGACTCTACCAGACCTAAGCTACCATTAACGTGTGGGCTGTAACATCTGGCTAACGAAAGGAGGTTCAACAATTATTGCTGCTGTGATGAAGCCAAAGGAGAATTACGCGAGACTGCAAATATCACAACACTGATGATAGATGATCAGCACCCACATCTTGTATGTTTAGCTTATGAACTTACTCAGAATGAGTGCTGCTTGTTTACTGGGATGGAACAAAGTCAATACAAGTTCCCAATTCCATCAATTCCTACAAGAGTCAATAACTCCATACGATGATGTCTGAATAGCACTGTGTGCATTCAATCACTACTTAACATAGTGAAACCTTCAGGTATGTCGTCTTCCTCCCCCTTTTGCTCTCTCACTACAGAGTGTAGGCACTCAACCAACTCACAGCAAGCCCCCTGTGAACTTATTCACAACCGAGTAGATGTTGCAGCTAACATTTTCTATGGGATGAGGTAACTAGTGTCACACCTACACTTACGTCCTTTAATCTTTTATCATCACAAAAACAAATTACATAAAAAGTTATGATGCATCTCATACATACAAATAAAAACACTTGTGAGGATGCGAACTCATGTCTCTTAACAAACAGACTATATCCTACCCACTCAGCTACCAATTCGTCACAATATTGCTGCCCCGGTATCTACTAAATATGTATTGTCATCACAATATATCCTCACAACACTGATTTGCCTTCTCCCATAATCTAGAAGGCCACTGGGACACAAGCAGGGGAAGACAAAACTAAAACTGATTCAGGAGCCAGCCTCTTTTTCTCAGGCGTCAGCACTTTTTTTTTTTTTTTTTTTCAAACAGGCTCAAATTTAAAAAAAAACATGAATTTTCAGACACCAACTGTATTTGTGTACCCTTGGACACAAACCTCCCCTACTGCAGTCGTATGACAAATTTCTAAATAGATCTTTCTCTTGCTAGCATGTCACTTTTTGTCCAGGATTTTCCTGCCCATTTCTAAACGTCTGCCCACATCTGACCTCACCTTTTACCTCATTCCTAGAACTGCTCCAGTAAAAATAAAGTTTATCATGACAAGTGACCATAAGTGTTATTGTAGCTCTTTATATAAGCTTTAAACAGGGGTAGTAAAAACTAAATATAATTCAGGAGCCAGCCTCCTTTTCTTAGGAGCCAGCCATTTTCTTTATTTACAAATAGGTGTTAAGAAAGATAGTGAACAGTAAAGCACCAGGTAAAACTGCTCAGGTGCAATGGAGACTGGTGATCTGTATATTTCTGTCCCTGTCTACACATACTGTCTCATCATAGTCTGCGCACTGACTGACTGAATCATCTTTTTTTTTTTTTGCATTTGCTCGCATTTTGCAATATAGTCCTTGCAATGCATACTACTTCTAGTGCACTGGACTGATTTTTGCATTTTTTGTATATGGATTAGCTTTCCCTATTACCAGTGTCCCTTGCCATGAGGTAAACCCACTCTGACTTCAGAGATACTTGTAATTTAGTCCCCAAGTCAAGGACGAGAAGTCAACATTTTAGTCCAACTGACCAGTGTAGTGGTTCAACCTACTATCTCGGCATCAGCACACCGGAAGATGATATAAAATGTGTGACAAGCTTACAGAAAATGTGTGACATAGAGACATAAAACTGTGACAACACAAACCTGAACCGTGGCACTACCTTCCAGATAACACTGAACAGAGATTCCGGAGATATTGCCCCCTTGGATCCCTGCCACAGGGCCACCAATGTCTTCCTCAGCTCTTCCACTAATAAACTGTAAAACACAATAACCAATACAAAACTATGTTAAGGTGAATCAGAAACTTTAAATTATGAACAATTTCGCTAACCCCCTCAGCCAGGGAGACTTTTAAAAATGACCATGTGTGTCTTCTTCTTCTTCTTCTTCTTCTTCAGCGTTCCGAGCCATTGAGGTTCTTTGCTGCAAATACAATCCGTCTCCATTCGTCTCTCTGGTGGACCTTCTCTTGCCAGTCGTTGATTCCAAGTGCTTGTAGGTCTGTACATGTATTATCTCTCCACCGCCTTCTTGGTCTACCTCGGGGTCTACGGTCATTTATTTCCTGAGTGTAAGCGAGTTTTGTTTCCCTATTATCTTCCATTCTTTCTATATGCCCCAGCCATTGTAGTCTATTAGCCTTCATGATACCAGTGATTAGCGGGGACTTAAACAGATCATAAATGTCTTTGTTACTTCTTCTTTTCCACTCTCCACTTTGTGTATCCCTAATGGGTCCAAAGATGCGTCTTAAAATTTTGTTATCAAAGGTTTGTAACAAGGCTTCGTCTCCTTTCGTTGTACTCCAGGTTTCAGAGCCATACAGCACAACTGGTCTGATCAGTGTTTTGTATATTGTGATTTTGGTGTTACGAGATAGCGCCTTTGATTTTAGTAGATGTTGTAGTGCATAGTATATCTTATTTCCAGAGTTGATTCTAGTTTGTATTTCTTCCCTTATGATGTTGGAGCAGTTGAAGATCGTACCCAGGTATTTGTATGTTTCCGTTCTTTTAATGGTCATATTATCTATTTGTATGTGGCCAGAGTTTCTAGCCATTCCGTCTCTTGAAATTACCATATATTCTGTCTTATCTTGGTTGATAACCAGCCCCATCTGTTGGGCTTTTTCCTTTAAGTGAGTCAATATTTCCAATGTCTTTTGTTCACTTTGCCCTATAATATCTATATCATCTGCATAACCAAGCAGCCATGTGTGTGCTAATTTTAGTTCAAACTGTAACATTATAATTACTATATCATTGTGTTATAATGAAATATAAATTCAAGCTAGTGGATTAGACTATAACACAATAACTAGTATGCAGTTGTGTTAAGTTTGAGAAATATAATCTTAACACATACTATTTTGGACTTAAACAATAAAATACAATTACTTTATAACTATGTTGTAAAATAGAAACATTTAAAAACAAAATTATCATTTCTGCACTACTGTGAGTTTAAATTGTAAGAGTCGTACTAAATAACTGTTATGAAATAATATAAACTTTTTTTTAAAATGTTGCATATCCCTTACATGATGTTGCAGTCAACACCAGCATTTTTCAGCTGCTGTTTATGCACTAGGCAAGTGTTTACATTCAGTAGTTTGCCATTGTTTTCTGAACGACCGGCTCACATACCCCGGCAAGTTACCAGTGAGACAGGAACCGCTGCCGATTCTCGCAGCTGTTGTTTTCCCCAAGTGGATATAAGGGATTACAAACAATGTCGCTAACCCCTTGGCCAGGGAGACTTTTGAACATGATCATTTGTCTCTTTCTTTAGGTTTAAACCAGTGGTTTCATAAATGGAAAGTAATGGCTCTCCCTTTTGCAGACAATGAATGGATCCAGAAATGCTAAAGTTTTGAATTTATCGTTGTCCACAAGGAAAGAGACAGGTGTTTGCTTGTGTGAGGTTTCCAGAAGAACAATGCAAAACATCAGGAATCTGAGAGGTATAACATCATGCATCAAGAGACAATAAAGAAAGTGGTTTGGACATTGTATGTGAATTAAACTGAATCAAATGCTGATAAGAACATACAACCAAATAAGAAGTGCCTTGTAAGTGGACATTTTTAATAATTGTCACTCATGTTCAACATTTTTTAAAACAAAATCTAACATTATTATTATGATATTTCTAGCCTCTAGTTATAGTAGCAATACTCATGAGTTCCTTGTGCCATCTCCTTTAATTTGATATGTAATACAATATATCTATAACCATTTTTACATCATTACTGTGACACACCACTACTTCCCATTTTCTGCCATGAATACCTGTTCGGTCCAAACCCACTTTTTGTTTGGCAGTGAATCAGTTAAGTATACCACGACAGAGTTAGATATATCAGCCAACAGGCACAAATACCTCAGCTTCACAGAACATAAGCAACTCAACTGTCTTTTTCAAAATGGACACGGAAGGAGGCAATATTTAGGGGTGCTAGTAAATAACTGCAGGGTACAAGAGGAACAATATGACGTGTTAATGATGATGAATAGTAAACAACATACACATCTTCTCCAGTGTCTCTGGTCTTTCTGGAGATGTGGATTTTTTTGGCTTTGAGCACTTTGTCCTCTAAAGATGGAAGCTGTTTGATGTAGCCACAAAACTCTTGTATATTACTGAAATATAAAGTGATAAGGGATTAGTTATATAGTTGTGAAAATTGAATGAATAATTGGAGAAACAAAGTGTAATGGGTCAGCTTTGCAAGAACACAATCACAAATAATGGGATGTTGTGATAACAAGCCCCTATCATTATCATGTGCCCTGCCAACAGGTGTAGGCATTCATGTCTCTCCACAGATCTGTCTTTGGTGTTCTGGATCACCATCTCAGTCCACCCAGCATCATTTCTCTTAGTCTGCCTCTCTTTCCATTGATCTTTCCAGCTGTCATGATGTTCTCCAAGACCTCTTCTCATCACATGACCAAAGAAAGCTATTTGCCTTTTTCTTATTGTTATATATAATGTTCTAGTTTCATTAACCTCTTTCAGACAATCATTGTTTGTTACTCAGGTAGTCCAAGGAATATGCAAGCCCTCATCAGCACATAAAAATGACAACAAATGAATGTGAAAGGTCACTAAAATGACTACATTACGGCATAATAAAAATACAACCTGTATGTTTAATGAAATGAAGAAACAGAGGACTGGAAAATTAGAGTGGTTAAAATAGTTGAGATGCTATAAGTTCAGATTATGTCAAATATATAGCTCATATTCCATTCCAGTTGTTCTTCTACAAGTCACTTCTGCCAATCTTGTATTGGCAGGTGGTAGAATGATTATTTAAACATCATATTTCATCCAAAATATCATTCAGTTTTAACTTTACTTGATATATAACTCAGCAGCATGCACTTGACGAGATGCAGTGAAATATGCCAGGCAAAAAATTGTGCAATATTTTATTTATGGCACCTTTGCTTAAATTATTTATAAGTAAATCTTAAATGATGAGCTACAAATGATCATTACTAATCATGACGCTGCATTTATTTCCAAAATTGAGCTTGCAGAAAGGTCATTTTTAGCGGGTACCACAAGAATGTTTGTGACCCTACACTTTGTTATTAAATATTGTAAACAATAAAGATATGAGCATCAGACAAATCAACTGCAAAGTATGGGGATCTGAGTGGTCTCGAGGTATGGTGTTTGCCTCGAGTGCTGGAGGTCCCAGGTTCAAGCCCCGGTGAGGACTGGGATTTTTTCACGTGGACTTGAAGTAATAAAATTCCCCCTGATCTCTGGGTAGTGAAATCTGACACCCGTGTGTATTGTTGCACACGTAAAAAATTCCTTGGCAGTTGGAAATCGAAAAAGAGTAGCCTATCAGCACCGCCCTGGCAAAATTTTGAGTTAAAAATCTACCCAAAGTATTTCAGGATCCTCGCTGGTGCTAGAGTTCGTGCACTGAGCTGAGTTTCGCCAGACGGAGGAAAACGGAGCACTTATGGGTTAAACCAGTGTGCCGTGATGTTGATCCATCGACTAAAACTAAAAACTAAAAAAAAAAAACTGCAAAATAATGACTCAAACTGCATTCAATAAAAGTGTAACTGTTCTGTTCAGTACAGATTTTCATTATTCCACTTCAGACATATCCACAGGATCTGCAATTTCCTCAGCAGTAAATTCAATCGTGCACAGCAAATATTTAGTGCTTTGACAATTCTTTGTCTTCTTCAAATACCTGCAGACATCAACATGAATACATCCAAAGAAAGCAGCAGTTAACGTGAGCTGTCTAACATCTCCATAGAGTCTGTCTGTCATAATATTGCGCATGTAGGCCAAAATAGCTTTCTCTGTTCTGCATATGTTGGACACTTCTTTACTAGTCCCAGTTACATTCATAGTATCTCTTGTAGGTTATTAAACCTGTGGTATTTCAGCTTGTTGTGTCTTGTGCAGAGTGTGAAGATTGAAACTAGTTCTCTTCGGTGGAGTTGATAATATACATCATCTTTCTGGTAGCTTGTTTTATAATGGCTTCTTACAAATCTCTTGGCCTTATCATAGGTTATGTCTATATCAGGGGGGGGGGGGGGGGGGGAGCCTTCCACCTTCCTTTGCTAGCCTGTCTGCGCTTCACTTCCAGGTATGTTGCAATGTGAGAGGATCCACTGTATTACAACCCTTTGGACATTAGATATATTTCATGAAGTGCTACAACTCTAATTCAGCACTCAGTGTTTGTCTAGCAGCTCTAATCTTCAGTTGTCCCCCATGATATCTATCAATACATACTGAACAAACAAGCTTCAGCTTGGTGTCTACTGCTGAACTCATTCATTTGGTGATCTTTTCTAGCTACCCTGATCTTCAGTTTGAAATTCTGCATTCCAGCTATCAATGTTGATTGATTTATTTGAAAATCCTCATTTCTACCCAACTCTCCAAGTGTGTGCAAAGAGGTTTATTTACATGCAACATCTATTAACACAGAATATGGACTGTGTGCTGGACAGCAATCAGCAAAGCAAGACACTAAAATAAAATTACCTCAAAGACTGTAAAACTGCATTCATAAAACAAGTGTTTCCTAGGTTACGTAAGCCAGAAGTTCTTGGCCTTCTCTGTTTACGACAATCCTGTTTTTAAAAAGTATAAATTACCCACATAAAATATCACAGGCACACAAGATCAGTGACAAGTAACATTCACACTGAATCAATAACAATAATCACAATAACAATGATCTGTTCTAACTTTTCTCTTCCCCTTCATACTAAGTCACATTTGTTCAATAAGATGTACAAAGTAGAAACAGCACATAGGGGTGAGTACAAAAAAACCAATGATAAACCATCAGCTGTCCCAGAATACATTTATAAATATTACTTCTACTTCATTAACCAAAAACATTACACCATGTTTCCCAATTTAACCTGAAGTACATGTATCCTGAATTTGCTAAATAATCATGCCCGACTCCTTCATGAAGACAACTGAAATTTGGGAATTTGTACCCATGCCTACGTTAATGGGAATCTGTTATTTTCCAGTAAATTCAGGTGTACGACAAGGAAGTGTGCTTTTGTAAGATGCGCCGACATCCAAAAAGCAAAAGCGAAGAAGATAAACATTTCAGAATAATTAATTGCGGACAACCAAATGTTAATAGCAGAAGATAAAGAGAGCCTACAGAACTATCTAAACCAAGTCAATCCATGTGTGAGAAATACAACATAAAAATAAGCAATGAAAAGACAGAGACAATGGTGATAGGCAGACTGTCAGAAACCCTGTCAATAAAAATGCAGAATTCGGAAATAAAATAAAGCAGCAAATTTAAATATCTAAGGTCAACTTTTACTTCAGATTTCAGAATGGGTAAAGAAGTCAACATATAAAGGCAAATCAAGTACTGGGACAATTAGTGCCAATTCTGTCATATAGAAAGATATTTATAAATACTAAAGTAAACATGACGAAAACTATTTCTTGGCTGACATTATGCTACCAATGTCAAACATGGATGCTTACTGCAACTAATGAAAACAAAATCATAACAAAGATGAGATGCCTTAGAAGGGCTGTAGAGTAACTGTGAAAGATAGAATTAGGAATAAGGAAATTAGAAGATGACTACATTCCGACTACTACTACCAGAACTGTAGTTCATTAAAGAACAGATTAAATGGTTTGGCCACCTCACAAGAATGCCCTGGTACCATCTGCCACAAAGAGTCACATTGAAGAAAGGGGAAAAACCATGCACAAAATAGAGTAATGGTATCAAGAGCAACTTTAGACAGATGAATACCAACTTACAAAGAGCATATAAAAGATCTTTACATCACTCCCAACACTTCACAGAGGTACAAAGAGGAAGAGAAGGAGAAGAAATAGAAATTTGCCAAAACAATGTTTTTCAGGATGCTTTGATTTTTTTTTTCACTGTTGCAATTTTTAATTGTATAAACTTGAACATTTAAAAGAAGGCAAGCAGGTACCATGTATTGTTCTAATGCTTATTTAAAAACTAATCCGTTCTAACAGTTCATGTGTATTACATCATACCCTAACAGCATCAAACTAATGGCCAAAAACAGTTTCAAACTGTTGTTCCGCCAATAAGGCATTTAAAAAAAAGCATGACTGCAACAGTGACAGAATTGCCTCAATTAGTTTAATTATTAGTTGTATTAGTATAAACAAGAGTTGTTTTCTTAAGTTCACTTCTACGCAAGCATATTATTATTACAGGATAAGTTGTTTTGCATCTAATTTTTATATTTACAGCAAGTTGGTACAGCTGATAAATTACCCATGATGTTTAAATATCAGCGCCTAGGTGATGCTCCGCTACACATATGTCCACTCGGGATTCAACAATGTGCGTGACAGAAATGTGTATGGTACAGCAAATAAACATAACAAAGAGAAATTCATAATTTAATTATTCATGAATACTGAGCTCTTTCTGTCGCAAGCAAGACACCATGTGTGATCTTCTATTCCTCATGTGTGCTGATCGTATCATGCGCGACTAGCTCTTACATTTAGTCAGAATATACTCAAGAAAAACGTCTGCTATCTGCATTCTCCAATGCCTGTTCTGAATTTGGTTTAACAAGTAGCAAAAAGAAGACACAGATTATGTCACAAGGTGCACGTGGGGTACCATTAATCTTTATTGACAACGCCGATAGAGGACCATTTCATATAACTAAGATGAGAGGTAAATAGCAAATTATCCCTAGATCAGGAAATCAACATCAGGATTGGTAAGGCAGCAACAACAATGAACAGATTAACAAAGAGTCTGGGAGAACAGGAAGCTTACTGCTAAAACAAAAGTACTTGTCTATCAAGCCGGTGTCCTTAGTACTCTTCTTTATGGCAGTGAAGCCTGGTCAATGCCTGTCTGTGAAGAAAACTTGGTATTAAGTGGCAAGACAAAATCACAATTACTGAAGTATTGGAAAGATCACGTTGTGTGACGGTTTGTTCCAAGCTCTGTCTTTGTAGATTTAGATGGATAGGACACATTAGGAGGATGAATGGTGGTAGAATACCAAAGACATCTTTTTTGGTGAATTACAGATGGGTAAGAGATCTCAGGGTCGGCCTCTACTACGATACAAAGATGTGTGTAAGCAGGACATGATTGATACAGGCATTGATAATGCACATTGGGAGCAAGTCGCCGCTGAACGTGTTGCATGGAGGGTAAATATCAGAAATGGAATAAAGACAAAGGAGAAATTGATTGCAGATAGGTCGCACACTGAGCGTATGAGGAGTAAGATGGTATGTGATGGTGAAAATGACCATGTGTTCACATGCATCCACTGTGGACGAACATTTATATCGTGAATTGGCCTTATCAGTCACATTCACTACCGACATGGGTTGTAGTTATTATGCCTTTTTTTTAAGCACAATGTAACAAACTATCGTCTGTCACGACTACAAGGTGCCAATGACTCAAGAAATCTCACAACTTATCTGATGGTTACAAGGTATACTTGGCACCTATGAAAGTAATATGCTTGTGCTTTTATTATTGTTATTACATAGTACAGCTATTCCATAATGGTATGCAGGCAAGAGTACAGGAAAATGGTGAACTGTCTGAGCCCTTTCATGTCAACAATGGAGTGAAGCAAGGATGTGTCCTGGCACCAACACTGTTCAGCCTCATGTTTTTAGCTATGCTGACGAATGCCTTCGAGAACAATGACATTGGAATAGACATCAACTACCGCATGGATGGAAAGTTGTTCAATCTCAGAAGGCTGAAAGCCAAAACCAAAACTAACAGTGACACCGTAAGAGAACTGCTGTTTGCTGCTGATTGCGCTCTTTATGCCAACTCAGAGACAGACATGCAACACAATGTTTCAGCTTTCTCATATGCCTGTGCCAACTTTGGGCTCAATATCAACTTGGAGAAGACTGTAGTTATGTACCAGCCAGCTCCAGGGAATAATCACACCGTGTCGAATATCAAGGTGAACGGTCATAGACTAAGTGTTCTGGACAAATTTACCTATCTTGGTAGCACTGTGTCACAAGCTGCCACAATTGATAACGAAGTGAATGCGAGAACCTCCAAAGCCAGCGCGGCCTTTGGCAGACTGTACAAGAATGTATGGGACAGAAATGGAATAAGCCTGCAAACAAAGCTGAAAGTCTATAAAGCAGTCATATTATCCACACTGCTATATGCCTGTGAAACATGGACTGTTTATCAGCGACATGCTAGGAAATTAAACCACTTCGACACAGTCTGCCTTAGGAAGCTATTGAAGATTAAATGGCAAGACAAGATCCCAGACACTGAAGTTCTAGAAAGAGCATCCATGACCAGTATCCACACTCTAGTAACGAAAAATCAGATTTGCTGGGCTGGTCACTTAACTCATATGCCAGATCACAGGCTCCCTAAAAGAATTTTTTATGGCGTTGTGGTAAACGCTCCCAAGGCGGCCAGAGGAAACGCTTTAAAGACACTCTGAAAATCTCACTGAAAGCTTTTGGAATTCATCTTGACACCTGGGAGACTGCTGCTAAAGACCGTAATTCGTGGCATACATCATTACATAAGGGTGCAGTCACTTGTGAAGCAACCAGGACTGCAAGAGCTGTGAAGAAAAGGCTGGACAGAAAAACCACTGCAGGAGATCCTCCTCCTGGAACGTCAAGCATTCTTTCCCACATTGTCAAAGAACATTTTGAGCCAAAATAGGCCTTATCAGCCATCTTAGAACTCACAGCTGCATGCTTTCAACCCCACTGGATGAAATGAATGGTCATCATCATTCTTGATGGACAAACAACATTGTTATTACAGCAGCCCTCATTTGGAAATTGCTGCGACCTTCGGGAACTGAAAGAATAAAGCTTTAAAAAAAAAAGTAAGTCAAGGTACATACATTTTTCCTTTTTTTATGCTTCCTTTCATTTTCAAGGGAATCGGAAGAGAGGCGTCTCTGAAGTTTTCCTCTGGAATCAATGTGGTTACAGCTGAAGCATGAAAAACAGAAATCAATACACATTGTTTTGTGTGTGTTCTAAATACATATTTTAACAACTATATATTAATTATGAGAGAGTGCGAAACATACAGAGGTATATCACTCCTGAGCCATATAGGGAAAATGTATGCAAAACTTTTGGAACAAAGAGCTAGACCAATAGTTGAACAACAGTTAAGCAAAGCACAATTCGGTTTTCGGAAAGGTAAAAGTTGCACTGATGCATTATTTACACTTAGACAAATTTGTGAAAAAACTATTGAATATAGTGACCAGCAGAATATTGTGTTTGTAGATCAGGAAAAGGCTTTTGATAGAGTAGACAGATACAAATTATGGACCATCCTTGAAGACTATGGGATAGAAGGGCAACTGCTAGAAAACATCATAGCCATGTACCACTCGAGCCAAAGTGCAGTAAGAACACAGGAAGGTATATCAGATATGTTCACAGTCAATACAGGAGTGAGGCAGGGATGTGTGCTCTCTCCCCTGCTATTCAATATCTACATGGACAGAATTTCCAAAGAAGCAAGTCTCGACAGACCAGATTCAGAAAATTTAGAACTCTTTACTCCAGATGAAACAACTGACCCACAGGGAATAAATGAACTTCTATTTGCAGATGATCAGTGCCTGTTTTACAGCGACGAGGGCAGACTACAAAATCATATTACTAATCTGAGTTCATCCTGCAGCAGATACAATATGAGTATAAACACAGCCAAAACCGAAGTAAGGTAAGTTAGCAGATCGCCAGGCCCACTAAGTATACAGATAAATAACACACCTCTGAAACAAGTTAAAGAATTCAAATACCTTGGAAGTATGATCACAGAAGATGGCAGATTAGACAGAGAAATCATAAAGATAGAATAGATGTGGCATGCATTCAAGAGACACACCTCAACGCCAATCGCAAATTCTCAGTCAGAGGATATCAGGCCACACGGTTCGACCGCGAAGGCCACAAAGGAGGAGTTATAATACTTACACGAAATACAATACCTTGCAGCGAAGTATCTGTGATCTCTGACAACCAAACGGAAATTATACGTGTTGATATAATGATAAAGGACGTGAAAATAAGAATCTACAATCTGTATAGCCCAGCAGATAAGGACCTTACACTCTCAAACATGAAAATAACTGACACAAACTGCATTATTGTCGGAGACTTTAATAGCCGTTCAGAAAGATGGGGATACCCAGATACTGACAAAAGAGGAGATGAATTGGAGGACTGGGAAATAGACTCAAATCTCCATCTACTCAACAAAGCGAATGACACACCGAGCTTCTACTCCAGAAGATGGCTTACCACTTCTACTCCAGACTTAGCTTTCTGCACAGGAGACATCCTCCACAAAATTGATCGCCTTGTGCTGGACCAATTAGCAGGTAGTGACCACAGACCAATCAAGCTTGTAATGAATATGGAGTATGTTCCACAGGAGCAAAAGCCCTTGCCCCGCTGGAATTACAAACGAGCAGATTGGGACAGATTTGCCATACTAACAGACAAATATTGTGAAAACATAAATACACGATATGGCAACATAAAGCAAATGGTGGAAAGTCTAAACAGAGCGATAATACAGGCAGCCACTGAGTCCATTCCAAGAGGAGCGAGGAAAAATTACAAACCATACTGGACTGAAGAACTACAAAGTTTGGAGGACAAAGTTGAAGATGCCAGGAAGACAGCAGAGAGAGAACAAACAATTGAAGCGAATATCTCTCTCAAAGCCATCTCAGCAAAATATAAAAGAACAGTAAATCAAACAACAAGAGATTGTTGGAGGGAAAAACAGAAAACCTGAATTTTGACAGGGATGGAAACAAACTATAGAAACTAGTGAAAGCCATGAACAATGAAGGACCTAGAAACAAACAAATAACAATTAAACAAGGAAATGCCTTGCTTACAGGAAAAAAAGGCTGCAAATGCACTAATGGAACACTATGCAAATGCAAACCACATTGATATTACAACCGAACAGAAGAAAGCAATCAAAGACAAACAGATACATCATAGAAATACAGAGACAGCAGCAGAATATATGATGGCAAATCTAACAATGGAAGAAATGGAACAGGCAATGAATACCCTAAAAAAGAAGAAATCACCAGGAAAGGATGGAATCACAAATGAAATGCTAATAGGACTAGGCACCAAGGCAAAGAAGAAACTACTAGCAGTCCTAAATAACAGCTGGAAGAGAGGAATAGTCCCACAGGCATGGAAGAAAGCTATACTAATACCAGTCCCAAAGAAAGGAAAAGACCTGGAAGAACCAAATGGCTATCGACCTATCAGTCTACTTAGCTGTGTAGGAAAATTAATGGAACGCATTATCAATGGCAGGCTAACATGGTATCTGGAAGAAACCAAACTCTTAACACCACACTAAGCAGGATTCAGAAAGTACAGATCCACTGAAGATCAAATAACCTATATAGCTCAGGAAATAGAGGATGCCTTCCAAGAGAAAAAGCACACAATAGCAGTCTGGATAGATTTAGAAAAAGCATTTGATAAAGTATGGAAGGAAGGACTGAAAGTAAAACTGCAAAACATGCATGTTTGTGGAAAAATGTATAAATGGATCAGCCACTACCTTGAGAATAGAACTGCCAGGACAAAAGTACAAGGACAAACAAGCAAAATGATGCTGCTGGAGCAAGGTGTCCCCCAAGGAGGAGTTCTTTCACCAACATTATTCCTAGCATATATAAATGACATCACAGAAAATTTTCCAGCCAGAGTACACACATCCTCCTTTGCAGATGACCTAGCCATATGGACATCTGAAGAATATATTAGTACAGCTAACAGCAGAATACAGCAAGCCTTATTAGCGCTAGAGGACTGGTCAAAATCATGGCTAGTGAAGATAAGTGAGGAGAAAACAACATGCACAGTGTTCTCCCGCTCAAATAAAACTCAGCAACCTAAGCTGGTATTGAATGGAAAAATATTGCGCCATGAAGAAAATCCAAACTATCTAGGAGTCACCTTTGATCGTCGCCTGACATGGAAGACACAGGTTGAGAAAAATCAAACAAGAGCAAGGCAGAGAATGGCAATCATGAAAAAGCTTGCTGGTACAACGTGGGGAGCAGATGAGAAAGTTCTCAAGAAGTTATATACTGGACGGGTGAGGCCAGTACTGGAATATGGCATTGCAGCTTGGGCAACAGCAGCTAAGTCAAACTTTAACAAAATAAGTAGAGTCCAAAATCAAGGAATGCGAATCATAACTGGAAGCCTGAAGACAACGCCTATTAATGAACTAGAAAAGATCTTTGTAGAAACTGCAAAACGAAGGATTAGGGCAGATCCTATACTTAACATATCAACAGTCAAGCCCATATACAATGCACACAAGTTCCCAGCTTGGAGACAGCAGCAACTGCCTGAGATGATAGAAAACATTCCTGGTATTGAGAAAAAGAACACTCAGCATGAAACCGAAAGAAGAGAAATAACCCTAAACTACATAAAAGAACATTACCCAAGCAGGAATTGGACCCATACATATACAGATGGATCAGCCAAAAATTCAATAGAGAATGGAGGAGGAGGAATTCTCCTAAATTTAAAAAATGGAGCGAAAAAAACACATTCAATGGCAACTGGAAAATTTTCAAGTAACTTCAAAGCGGAGGTAGAGGCTTTGAAAACTGCAGCAGAAATGCTCCTGATGGAGGAAAATAAAGAGAAGCAAATAGCTATCTTCACAGATGCAAAGTCAGCTGTCTCAATACTGAAGAGCAATAACAGCACAGAACTAACTGACCTAAGAGCAGCACTCCATGGTCTATGCCAGAAATCCAAAAAAGTTGTAATACAGTGGATCCCATCACATTGCAGTATACCTGGAAACGAAGAGGCTGACAGACTGGCAAAAGAGGGCGGACGACTACCACAGCCTGACATAGACATAACCTATAATGAGACAAAGAGGTTGATAAAAAGCACTTATAGAACCAAATGGGAATCAGAGCATCCAGGCCATCAGAAGGATGATGCATATTACAAACTCGACCGAAGAGAACAAGTAGCAATCTTCAGACTCCGCACAGGACATAACAGGCTGAAATACCACTTGTTCAATAAACTAAAGATAGGAGATACCGATGAATGTAATTGTAGAACTGGAAAAATGACAGCAAAACATTTGCTGCAGGATTGCCCAACGTATGCAGAACAGAGAAAGATATTTTGGCCCACACCTGCTTCATTTGAGGACAAGCTCTATGGAGATATCAACAAGCTAAAGTTGACCGCAGCTTACTTTAACTACATACAGGTTGACATTTAAAGGTGCATGAAGACCCAGAGGCATGAAATGGAATATTGCTTGGATAGCAAATCCATTATGTGGAAAGTCCAAATCGAAAGCTCGCTGTGTGGGCTTCATAAAAGGTGGAAAAGTGTCTTAGTGGCACGAAATGGAATATTGCTTGGATAGCAAATCCATTACGTGGAAAGTCCGAATCAAAAGCCCATTGTGTGGGCTTCATAAAAGGTGGAAAAGTGTCTTAGTGGCACGAAATGGAATATTGCTTGGATAGCAAATCCATTAAGTGGAAAGTCCGAATCAAAAGCCCATTGTGTGGGCTTCATAAAAGGTGGAAAAGTGTCCTAGTGGCATGAAATGGAATATTGCTTGGATAGCAAATCCATTACATGGGAAGTCCGAATCGAAAGCTCACTGTGTGGATGTCATCTGCAGACTGCATACTTCTGGTTTCCGGAAGAACAGCCTATGGTGAACGGAAGGCCCAATATACAGAAGTGAGGCTAAGCAGCCATGTGCAGGACGTGACGATTCCTTGGGTGAGCCCAGTACCAGAGCGCTATGTATCGGCTCTGCAAGTATGGAAGCCTCCTTGGATGGCGGGGAATGCCCATGGTCTGCCCCTGCCTTCCCTTGAGGGCTGACCAGGATCTTTGGCTGTTCTATATGGACCAGCTGGGATGGGGGATAACACCACAACAGTGAGAGTCAAACGTCCTAAGAAACCCCCGGGAAGGTTAACCCGGTCAACAAATGCCCGCAGAAGTCGGATGTGTCGGCCTAACGGCGCAAGAACGCAGCTCTGCTGTAAACAGGCACAACGCAATCACATCCGGAAAAAAAAACGGATGAACGAAGAAGAAGAAGAAGAAGAAGACAGAGAAATTGAAATCAGATGTCAAAAAGCTAGCGCACTTACATATCAACTGTCACCCTTACTGAAACATCCAAACATACCCATGTCCGCAAAACGACAGATAATAAACAGCATATTCACACCAACCCTATGCTACCAATCTCAAACCTGGACTTTATCCAAATTACACCTTCGCAAAATCAACACCTGCGAAATGAGATGCCTGAGGAGAGCTGCCAACTTAACAATCCGAGACCGAGTAAGAAATGTTACTATCAGACAATCTGTGGGATCAACACCTTCTGCCACATTTATTGAAAGACAGAAGATCAATTGGTTTGGCCATGTCGTTAGAATGCAACACCAGCAACTACCATCACTGGCCTTACATCAAAGATCATCTGCGACGAGACCACGAGGACATCCAAGAAGAAAATGGATTGACGACATCAGAGACATTGTACAACCACACGGAATGACACTATCCAGTGCCGTCCACCGGGCACTGGAACGCAAATTATTCCTCCCCACGACGCTTGACGGCAGAAGTGGAAGATGATGATGATGATGATGATATTAATTTTGTAAGTCAGTGGAAACAGAATGGTTAGTGCACTCACTCCTCAGCCTGCTGATCATCATCATCATCATGTTGGTTAGTCTGAAGACTAATTTTAAAGATGACTGATCATATCAACCCATTGTCTCGTGTTCTCAAAATAACCATGATAGTCAGTCCAAACACTGGTGCCAAATTCATGTGATCAAGTCTCTCCCCTGACTCCATGCTCTTATTAGGTTAGTGAGTCTGAAGTGAAGACTACTACTGAACAAATAAATTAGATGACGTCCACATAGTAAGCTTTCGATTTATACTGTCCACGTAATTTATTTGCTAACCAAGCAATATTCCATTTCATAACCACTTGTGTGCTTTTTTCCATGACCTTAGGATCAAAACATACCATTTTGTTCATTATATACTGTAGTATCCTGCTGCAGTCAAGATCTATCTTATCTGCTGAAGGCAAACTGTGCACAACGTGATACTAGAAGAGCTATTTCCAGAGACAATGGTAGCTAGCCAGCACTAAGTGCTGCACGCATCGCTTGGGCAGCTTAGGAGCACGCTCAAGGTAAGTATACAGATTGGCGACCAGGAAGAACTAAATCGTCACTGGTCACCATTTCCTCAGGTTCAGGTTGTAACAGAGACAGCAGATTGATGCCATGGGGTATGACATCAAAAACAGCAAATCATGAAAGAAATAGTTAACTGAATGTATATTTCAACTGTACACCAAGCAGTATGCTGGTTAGTTACTCCTACTGTACAAGTCAAACACTTCCAGTGTTCACAATCATTTATGAAGTGTACAGATGCTATGAACATATGGAGTTCTGCTATGTGTAAAACAGCTAGTTGCATGCCCTTTACAGGACATCACTATCAACCTGAGCATTGTTTGGACGTTTGTGATTTCCTAGGCAATATTACATTCCGTAGTTTGTCATTACTACTACTGAACAATAAAATAAGACAAGAGACTAAGCAAGATACAGTATCCAATTTCATAAGAAGACGCCGTTGGAACTACATCGGACATGTACTCAGAATGGACAAGTCAAGACTCCCCTACCAAGCCCTCATATGGTCACCAGTAGGGAAAAGAAAACGGGGAAGACCAAGAGAGACCCTGCGTAGAACCATCATTAGAGAAGGCTCATTCAATGGCCAAGTAAATATCCAAGATCTACAACAGGTAGCAGCGAACCGCCAAGCATGGAGAGACAGGACTTCTGCCCTATGCGCCGCCTTAGGCTCAAGAGGAAAGACTAACTAACTAAGTTTGTCATTGCTTTTTTAACAAGGCGACGCGCATAACATTGTAAAAAATCAATGCAAGACAATCTGTTTCAAAATCACCTGCTGCTCATTTAAAACCCGGGATTGCATAATGTGTGCCTCTATGCCACATGTATGGGCTGTACAGAATAAGCATGTGCAGACTAAGTTGGGATGATTAAACAGTTTGGCTTTAGTTAATTAAACATGATGAGCTGCTGGGACTACTGTTGCCTTTACCTTGCTAAGGTGCAGTGAGTTTTGTAGGTATCTACAAGAAGTAATTCAAGAACTATCTACATATCCAGACACTGAAGGGAACCTTATCTGTGAATTAAGAAAAGAAACTTTGGCACACTATCTTGAGTTGATAAAATTAAATTTTCAGCATGTTATCTGTGAAATAAAGTCATGAAACACAGAAATATCAAAAGTACACAAGACTGCTTAACTAAAGTTGTATGGGGCTTGTTCTTGATGAATGTGAATGCTGGACAATGAATGAGGGAATGATGAAGAAATTGGAGGCAGTGGAGATGTTTTTATAGATGCTATGAATCTCATGGACAGCGAAGGAATATGCGGCAGAGTAACAAGATTACTAATCAAAACCAAAAGGAAATTTATGAGAAAATTTTACACAAGACAGACAGGGAAGGAAGAGAAAGTGATATATGAAAAGCTAAAAACAATTGGACAACAAATAATATAAGCAACACCAACTTCATTTATCACATGACAAGATTGGAGAGTCATGATCTCTACCACTGCTCGAGACCAGACACCTGGAGAAAACGGTCTGTGAGTTATGATAAGAAGTACTTGTCAGTGACTTAAGAAATGAAATACTTAGGCATACATTAGGAAAGAAATAATGAGGCATCGTATCAGTGAGTTATGATAAGAAGTACTTATCAGTGACGTAAGAAATGAAATACTTAGGCATACATTTTTGTTTAAAATGTTGCATATCCCTTACAGGACGTTGCAGTCAACACCAGCATCTTTCAGCTGCTGTTGATGAACTTGGAAAGATTACACTCAGAAGTTTGCCACTGCTTTCTGAGCGCCCAGCTCATATACCCCCGTAAGTAATCAACGTGGCGCGACCCGCTATCGAATCTCGCGCAGCTGTGTTACTCACGAGAATATACAGGATTACGGAGAAAGACATTAATCCTTACGCCAGGGAGACCAGCAGGCATACATTAGGAAAGAAATAATAAGGCATCGTATCAGTGAGTTATGACAAGAAGTGCTTATCAGTGACTTAAGAAATGAAATACTTAGGCATCATATCAGCGAGTTAAGAAAACAACAATTCTTAGGCAACTTATCTAGGAATGAAGTCCTACCTTTCCTGACTTGAGGTATCTGACGGGTTTGCATGAGATTCATATGTCTTTCTCAGTTTTTCTAAATGCCCAAAGCTTGTATCATTAACGACAAATTCATCACATTTGTAGCTGGAGAAAACAAATCAAAATAATGCTATTAACTTATGTACATAGTCTTCCAAAAAGATAATACACAGAATTATAAATTACTATGGAAATGTTGAGACCAGTAAAAACCATGAGAACAGGATGAATGATGAGATCAAGATGAGGATTGAACCCAGAATACTGTCTTTATAGGGAAGTGCACTAACCACTATGTTACCATGACTCAAATACCTTAGTACCTGCCTGTGAAAAGAGCAATCTTTGTTCAATCGCAAGCAATGGCAGAATTATTTTTCCTTATCAGTAATGGCTTAACAGTGACCCAACGTATGTTCTTGCAGTCTGGCAAAGGATGCAGATTCAGTCATCACCTGATTTGTTTAATTGCCCTGTAACTAGTTAAACTTGGCTATAGCATATTGTTTTTCAACTAATAACTGAAATAACAACATCATGAAAGTCAATACACTTTTTCAACAGATAAATATTTGATAGTTATCTACCTCTATTTCTGAGATTAATGTTGTAAATATCATGGATGGCCAGAGTATCTAGCAATGATTGCTTAGAAAAGGCTAATAAAAGTAGAACATTATATATAACTATAAGAAATAAGCAAACAGAATTCTTTGGTCATGTAGTGAGAAAAGAGAGGCATTAGAGTACATCATGCTGATTGGAAATATCAGTGGTTTCAGAGGCACAGAGAAATAATGCTTGATAATCTAAGATGGTGGCTTGGAGGAATATCAACTGAGTTGATCCACAATACCCAAGGACAAAGATCTGTGGAGAGACATGAATGCCTAGCCATCTGACGTAGTAAATGTTGAGGATGATACTTCTGTTATAGTTAGCTCAATGATGAGTGATAGCAATGATTCACAATAAAAGTGATGATTAAAAAGCCAGACTCACCAGAATGCCATTAAGTTGTGACAATCCATACAAACTGCGTGAAGTTCACCATGGCTCTCGTGATGCTCTTTAGCATGTCCTTTAATGTACCTGAACAAAATGATCAATGAGTGAAGCCAGGCTGCAAACAATACAATCACATGAATGCAGTGAGGACAGACATAACATGCGTTAATTCAGGAGATGTAAACATGGGACAATAACACGTCAAAGTTAGGACATTATAATGAAAACATGTTTTTGATTGAGAATTCTCCAGAAGACAAAGTTTCATGGTCCAGGGAACCTGGAGTTTGTTATTTATGAACTGGGCTTCCAGGCCGACCGTAAATGGGTACCTGGAAATGCTCTGGGAAATAAGGCGGCTGGCATGAGATTCATCACATCACCCATCGAATGCCAACTGGTTTATACAGATATGATGCTAGCACCATGTACCTTATAGAGCTGGTGGAATGAAAAACTGCCCTGTACTATTCATAGGATGACATTGTATGAAATGCAAAAAATATTAATTGTTGGGGAACCCTCCAGGCTTTCAAAACATAATGAGAAATACATTAAAAGGCATTGTTTAGCACTCAGAGAGGTAAAGGGCAGAAGTAAAGATTACATGACACACTATAAAATGTAAACGTTAAAAGCTCTAGTGACCATGCCAGGATTTATTTGGAAATAGCAGCCACCACAGCTTCTAATTTTACATTGTTTAGTGTACCTGCTACTTCTTTCCTTTACTTCTTTGACTGCCAATCAATGTCTGTGAATTAATTATATTATAGTTACATATTTTTTAAGACGTATTGTAGATATCCATTACAAATGAATGAATGAATGAATGAATGAATGAGGGGAGGGGGGAATGTGTGTGTGTGCAGAGTGGAAAAAAAAGAGAGAGAGAGATAGATGATTGCATGTTTGTACACATATTAACCCTTAACCGGGCAAATCATCCGAATGCGTCTTTACCCCGGAATGGGCAAACCGTCTGAATGCGTCCGAGCTACTACTAGCGTTGTAAAAACGCAATCTCGTGGCTTTTGGAGATTTCCGATTGTCCACTTTCGGTTTCACTGATAGCTTGACAATGTGGCCGCCATTTGCAAGCGTATACTATGAATTTGAACGGATTTTTTTAGGCAGTAACAGCGGCATTCCGGTGGCTACAGGAGACCACTGCAACACATGTATTCATTACAGATTAAAAGAGTATGCTTAGTAAGGTGGAAAAAGGAATGTTTCGTGTGGAATGGCTCTCGTCGCTACAGAGGTCACAGATTGTGAGAGTTGTATGGATATTTTGCCCTGGCCATGCGGGGGAATGGGGGAATGAACAGTCTGACAGGCTGGCAGGGAATGCACCTCTTGATGGTAGTTGCCTATGGACAAGGGGGAGGTGGTCATGCGCTTGTGGGACCAGGTGGAGAAGGCGGAGGAACAGATTGAGAACCCATATGTGGAAAGAATGAGATTGCGGGGGATCGGCAAGGGTTCTGGAAGAATCCTTAAAACTGAGAGGGAAGACCAGGAGAACTTTTAATCAGATAGCGGTGGGAACGATTAGTAGTATGACTCTTCGCTGGCTGTTGAATGAGGGGATGGAGCACGTATGGGAATGTCTTGAGTGCAGTGATGTCGGTTCTTAACTCAACTCAACACAGATTTTTTTATAGTTTTCGGGGTTAACGCTTAGTTTTTCAAAATGGATTTTAACGATTCTTCAAGTGATAGTGGAGATTTCGCTGGGTTCAATTTAAGTGACATTTAAGTGCACGAATTTTACTGAATCAGAGCTAGATATCAGTGATCAGCGTTACTTTGCGTTAGCAGTCTTGAGTCGGACTTTAAAGAAAGTGATTCTGAAAATGTGTTTGTAAACTGCTGTATAAATGACTGACAGTCACAAACAATATGTCACATTTTGTAAATATTTGTGTTCATGTGTGGATTATCGGGAGCATTCACATGAGTAAAATACTCTGCATGCTTTTTACTTCATTTTGTTTTTTATTTAAGTAAAATCGGTTGACTAACACCTTTTATGTGATGATTTTACTAACGTAACCCGAAATTTTACCGAACCTCAAAATTCTTCTTGCCCGTCTAGGGCTACAAAACAGACAAACATCTGCCCTATAAAGGGTTAAAGTACCAATTAACGGAGAAATTTGCCACATGGAAAAAGATTTTTATTATAGAGACTGAAGAAAATATAAATGATTTTTAAAAACTAAATTGCTGCAATATATACATCTTTCTTAAAATACTGAAATGTCCCTAAAAGGTTACTGATTCTTGTGGCTGTTTCTTGTTAATATATATTGTTCATTTTTCAGTCCATCAATGTTTAGTTGTTCTAGTAGTTTGGTTATTTCCTCATGTTCAACATTGTCAAACAATTTTGTGTAGTTATGAAGCATAAGTGCAGATCAGTTTTTACTTGTCTTGACAATATATATATAGCATTGTTTGTGCCCTTTTCCTTTACAAATCCACACTGTTTATTACTAATTTTTGGTTTAATCTTGTTTCTTATTCTCATAATTATTCTCATTAACAGGTTTGTCATGTTACTCATAAGACTTACTGTGTGATGATCTTCGTATTCTAAAGCGCCTGGTTTCTTTGGCAGAGCTATAAAGATGGATTTCAATAGGTCATTAGGAATTTAACCATTATTATAGATTTCAATTATAAATGTCAATATTTTAATTACAAAATCTCCCCGGACCTCAATTTCCTTAAAAAAAGTCATTTCATGATATTCTGCCCACGCTATTAATCTGTCACCTCTCTCATTCCTATCACATAGGCCATAGCCACCAATCATCCGCTCACTTTGTCTACTTTGGCACTGAAGTCCCAGAGCATCACTGTTATTTCAAAATTTTTTCATGGTCCAAAACCACATTATAAAATACATCTATCTCTTCGGATGTGCTGTCTGTTGTATTATATTAATATCCAGAGGCTTGCCTTGGAGTTTTACTAATAACACTATCCAAGATTGTCCAAAATACCAGTTAACTAACCTACCGCTCTGTGGATCCAAAATTATACCAACTCCCCTTTTGTGGTCCTTCTTTCTGGAGTAATTTTGTGTTCATCTAAATATTTTTCCTCAGCATATTGCCATTGCATTTCACGAATAACTAATATATTTATTATTTTTTTCTATCCCTTTCCTTCTAGATGTTCTCTAACATTCCCTTCTGAAGTGTTCTGACATTCCAAGTACCAACATTTAATGTATTTTTTACATTTAAGTTGACCACTACTTTTAAAAAAATGAAACAACAAGGATCAGTGATACCTGCCACAGTTTATTTCTCCACACGTCAAACAAATCCATGGACTCTCCTCTGTTTGACACACTAGATAGAATGGAGAGAGAGATATGCATTATTCAACACAATGAATACCATGTTCAAATACAGGAAAACTCAAAGTTGTGATGTTATTAGTCACATGTGAAGGTAGTATGATATAAAACCATGCGTTGCAAGATGGTCTTGGCTGTGGATTATTTTGTGACATGATGTACAGTACACCCACTGCATTCAGATACAATAACATTTGTTTAAAAAAAAAAAAACTGGCATTTACTGTCAATATAGTACCTTGCAGTGCATGGTAGGGGGGGGGGGGTGGTCTTGAGCCTGAGGAATTAAGGCCGCCTAGCTAGTGCAATCGCCGCGAACTGTGCAGGTTAATTTTCTTTTTGCCCCAGACAGAAAAAAAACCTCCCGCCTTACCGAGGATTTGAACCCGGGTCTCCCGAAGGAGAATCCAGCATTCTAGCCACTCGGCCAGCTGCTCCTATTTGTAAAATCCAGTATTTAGAAAATAATTTTGAGGAACAAATAGTATAATTGTTCGCAAAATAACAATATAGTTTGAATAACGCTGGTTAGTCTGCAGCTGAGAGTTCATCAGTATGGATGCTTTGTGAGCTCTTGTGATTCAACTGCGATTGTTTGGTATAACTGTGTTGATGTTATTTTATTATTGAAAATAAATTATGATAGAAAGAAAAACTTAGAAGAAAAAAAATACTAAGAACCACTACTGAATTCAACAAGGAACTGATTTCAATCCCCAAAAATGGTCTTGCTGACCTAGCCGAGGAATATGGCATGTCGACTTCTGCCTATTTTCTATTCTAAAAAATAAATGTGCAATAAAAAGTGCTAATGAGATTTCATGTTCAGAAAGCAATGCCACATGAATGAAACTAAAAAATTTACCTGGGGTTGACCACAGCATCCTACAAAGGACATGGAAAGGGGCCTGGCTAGTGCAGCAGAGCCATATGAAGCCATGGAAACACTTTTGTTAGGATGGACTCATGAAAAATACATGTTGGCACTTCTAGTGTTTCAGGATTTAAGCATGTGAAATGGCAGTAGTTGGTTTGAGAAATTTAGAAATAGAAATGGGATTCAATGTAGTATGGCATGTAAAGGCTACCAGATCTGAAGATAAAACAGCTAAATATTGACTGATAAATTCAAAATCTATGTAGACAGTGAGGAATATATTTCTCAACAAGTGTTTAGTCGTGATGAGACTGGATTACTTTGGAAGACAATATCTAAGAGAAAGTATGATACCAATGAAGAGATAGCAATGCCAGGACGCAGGCCTATGAAAACACCAGATAACACTTGCTGTGATCTCAAGCTTGCAGGGACTGCATAACTAAAACCATTGCTTATGTAAGTAAAAGAGCCTTTCACACGCCTTCCCGCACACTGGGCATATGTTGTTAGACTCATATTTTTATACACCAGTAGGCACTTTGAGGGTGATGTGGTCAGTATCACGCCAGCCGCCTTGACTTCCCAAGACATTTCCTGGTACCCATTTATACTGACCTGGTGGGAACCTGTGTCGATGTTAAAAACCTGTGTTTATGCGGATTTCAAACCAATGACTATATGGCTGGAAGGCAAAAATCTTGTATTTTCACAAAAAGGTAAACTTTTGGAAAAAAAAATATGTTTAAATAATAAGTTGAGAAGCCAACACACACTTAGAATAGTAATTTTAAACACTAAAGTGTTATTGTATGTTGCATTTAATTTATGGAATATATATTATGTAGTCTATTTTAAAATGTGCATTTGAAAGTTAAATCTAACAAGATTTACTGGTGTGCTTCAAACTGTCCAAATAGGAATTACTGATATAGTATTTCAAATACCACAAGCTTTTTTATTAGGTTACGGCACATTGTACTGAAATAGGAATATGACTTTCGGTTTGTTTCACCAGTGTGTATAACCAAATATATATGATGTCCATATTGCACAGGTCTTTAAAACTTGATAGTACTGAAACATTGTGTCAAGTCTTAGTCAGATATGACTGAGCTACCTGCTTTCTGTTAGCACCAAATGTTGGGCGGCACTTACCAAACCCGGCACCCCACATTGTGCCAAAAGCTTCGGGCGGCAGAGCGCAACTGGGAGGGTGCAAGCCTTATCCTGGTGCAAGGAAATGCAACCTAAAGACTAAATGTCAGGGCAGGGCAGACCAGGCCCTAAGCCTTGGTTGGCAGCTGGTCTAGGATCGAAGCTCCGACAGGCGGACAGTTAGAGTATTGCTTTGCTGATCCGGCTGCTTCTGCAGCTGGTCTTGTTCCAGATGTATTGGTGTTACCATTCCTCTGGAGTGAACTAGGCAGGCCGAGAGAGGGATCATGCTTCATGGGCAACACATGATCTCTATATCTTAGCCCAGGCTTTGTGCTATGAAGAGGTATAACTCCATCCCTGGTCTTAACCGATCTCATCCACTGAACGAACATTTACAGCGCGAATTGGCTTTATCAGTCACATTCTCTACCGCCACAGGTTGTAGTTATTATGCCTTTTTGAAGCACAATGTAACAAACTATCATCCGTCAAGACGGCAAGGTGTCAATTATAATAATAATAATAATAATAATAATAACAACAATAATAAAAGTACTGAAACTGTGTATGCTAATTTAGCAGCCATTAATTTGAATATTGCCGGTTTCTCTGGCTAAGGGGTTAACGTCTTTCTCCGTAATCCCATATCCATGTAGGGTAACACTGCTGTGTGAAATTCGGTAGCGGATTGCATCGTGCTCGTTACTTACGGGGTATGTGAGCCGGTCGCTCAGAAAATAATGCCAAACTACTGAGTTTAATCTTGCCAAGAAATCAAAAACAGCGGTAAAATGCTGGTGTTGACAGGCGATGTCCTGTAAATAGGATATGCAACAAACAAAGAATTTGAATATTAATGTGTATGTATTACATATTTTAAAAAGATAATATATTCAATTAGGCCTCACTGTCCCCACTGCACTGATATATGATTGCTGGGAGTTCATTTAAAAACAAAAAAGTTATAGTAAAGTTTTAGTAATTTTCGCTCACATTTTTGCTGGGACGCACAATATCCTGCAGCGCTGTCATTTCCTTGTGTAGGTTTATTATAGTTTTTTTTTTAATGTTGCATATCCCTTACAGGACGTTGCAGTCAACACCAGCATTTTTCAGCTGCTGTTGATGTACTAGGCAAGATTACGCTAACAAACCCCGTAAGTTACCGACACGGCGAGAACCACTACCAATTCTCGCGCACATCACGTCACTCATGAGAGTATACAGAATTACGGAGAAAGACGCTAACACCTTGGCCAGGAAGACCGGCTTATTATAGTTACTGACACTAAAACATTACTATCTCTGCAAAGAATTTACTTACAGGCTTATTTGATGTACTACAGCTGTATTGGATTATTCAAGACCTTTCCTGCAGTGGTGGTGGTATTATTGCAAATTTATAAAACATGACCGAAGTTGAGTGTAATACTCTATTCTATTATCTATAAATCACAAAGGCAACAAAATGATGGAGACCTAAAACATGAAAGAATGGGATGAATAGGGGGAAGGGGGGAGAAAGAGAGGAAGCTGGCAGAAATAGCAAAGTATAGGATGGTTTGATGCTTGGTTGCATATGTTATGCACCAATGGATGAATAAGGGATCCGATAAAGAACAGAAGAAAAGTTGCTTGCTCAGTATTTTAATACTATTTAGTATTTATTTGTCATCTTATGAACAAAATATGTTAAATAATTGAAGAAACATTAAATGGTCATTTTGAACTTTTTACAATTCATTTTTAATGTAAACTTTAAAAAGGGTATAGGTGTTCTCAGTTTGGAATTTTAAACAATTCCTACACAATTTTTACGTCTACATAATAAGACGTCACAAAACTATGTTTTAGTTTTTCACACAACTGACCAGTGCGGGTTTCCATACTTTGTCACTTGTGATTGCTTATTAAGAACACTCAGCTGAAAATATTGTTTGCATAAGTATATAGCTCTAGCATACATATTAAGTAAGGCGGTACTACTAATCATTTTACAAATGAAATGTGGAACTTTCAAGAATAGTAAATAGTTACGTACACAACAACAGTTAAGTAATATGTTACATAATGTATATTTGTTTCAATAACAATCCCAATTTTTAAATTATGGGTAACGACGTTAGTTGACCATGACGAAAGACTACTGTACTCATTTATGCTGCCAGATTTGAATAATTAAAACTACAAACATATCTTTTAGGCAACATCATACCTGAACATATGAAAGTCGATCTTCCTAAGCCGTCTTTCTTTGTGATGGAAAAATCAACATCTATTCTTGCGCTATCTTCCAAATGCGGACACTCCATTTGAGAGATAGTGGAATTTTCCTCTCACCCTGATTCGAATTTGTACGAGTTTCTCACAAGTTCTCTTCTATTAATCTGAAGTATGGTTCACAAATATAATGTAAAGAACTCGTAGGTGCCAAAGCACGTTATGAACAATGAAATATTGACATTTCCTTTTAATGAAACGAACTAAAGCGCTTCAGTTTCATGGGTGGGAGACCAGATTGTCTGCTGACAGAAATGACTGTTCTCTGGCGCTGCCACAAAATCCAAGTGACAGATCGTTACAGCAGAAATGACCTGAGCTGGAAATGAAATGCATTCTATTTTACTTCCACCCAGTTTGAAAATATTCAAGCCGCTGATACTAATCATCTACTTTCGGCTGACTTCTGCCACCAGTCAGCGATTTTTTGGACAAGATCTCTCCAGTGGCCATCTGGACGAACATGAATGACAGAGTATCAAGACGGCCAGATTTCCACGCTGAATTTTTATCATAATAATAGAAGCGGTTCTTTTTAAACTACTGAATAAATTAATTCACACATCATTACATAAATTATCTATTAATACATATAATTTTCATATGTGGAAGAAAGAGAGACAATTTATATATTTTTTTCGTATGTAGATAAGCAATATTTAAGAGATTAGCTTATGTCTTGAGAAACATAAATTTGACTTCTAAAGTGCATTCTGGCAAGAAACACTGCCGAATTAGACATAGGTCACATATCTTTTAATCAATACGCCATAGACAAATTAGCAGGGCTCTGCGACAATAATTAAATACTTATATGTAAAATGTTAGATATAAATGCCTTTAAGATTAATCAAATATACTGTAATTAAAATTTGGACTAAAAGAGGCAAATTTGCTTTTGAACTATATTTTTGACTTGTGCGTGTTGAGGTCGGGTCATGGAACTAAAGAAATTCTTTCTGTCTTTATTCATTTTCGATTGAATCTGGTTCAGTAGAACAAAAAGATGATAGCCTTTGATACTGCATTCTGCTTGAATCAGGAACACTTTTAGTATCCGACAATTCACATGAAATCTGATCACAGAAACTTAATACTTGTGACATTTGCTGCTTAATTACTAAGATTCTAGTAACGACACTACTCGTCACTTTACTAAGATCGTTGTAGTTAGTCAGTAGACTACTGAGATTTATGGCATACATCTTCTTAGCGTTCAATCAATCAATCAGGTGCCGCCTCCACAGTGAAGGTTGGGTGAATAGATCTACAACATTGTCTGTCTGTCACCTTGGGTGTACATTCTGTCAGACTCAGTTCGTCCATCTCTTGGTGTTATCTTTCCACTTGTATCGTTGTCTACCTCTTGCTCGCTTGCCTTCAACCTTCCTTATCCTCCGGTATCAACTCGCTTTTAATTCTCAGTTTTTCTGTAATATTTGTAATTGATTGGATTTGTTTTCATGAAATACGGCAAATTCTTCTGTATATCCACATCACCAGGACCCCTATTCAACTTTCTAATTGCCTGTTCATTGTTCGAGTTCCGCGCCATATAGTAGTGCTGAATATACATAACATTTGACAATTCTCATTTTTAATGCGGTGTTAATCTCTCTAGATATTAACACTGATTTCAAGTTGTTGAAAGCATTTTTGGCCATTCATATTCTCTTTTTGATTTCTGTTTCACTTCTGCCATCATCTTTTATTACATGTCCAAGATAAGATAAACTTGTTACTTGTTCTAGGATCTCCCAGTTTACTGTGATTTTCTTTGATGACCTTTCCTGTCCACTGCTAATTATCATAGTTTTCTTTCCTTTTTTTTTTTTTTTTAGATGTTAATATAAAAGCCTCATTCTGCACTATGCATGTTTACTTGTTCCAGTAGGTTTTGTAACTCTTGCTCGCTTTCTGCTAGTCACACTGCATCGTCAGCATGCCTAAGATTGTTTATGATTCTTCCATTGATGTTAAGTCCAGGCAGTTCGACTTCTTTACAACTTCTTTCTGTGTATAAGTTGAAGAGGGCTGGGGACAACCATACATCCCTGCCTATTCCTCTTTTCATCTCTATGTTCAGCTATGATTATGTTGATAGCAGGAAATGTATGATTTGGCGGTATTGAAATGGCGGACACATGGATGCAAAGAAA
Organism: Cepaea hortensis; assembly: GCA_963921405.1. Lineage (NCBI taxonomy): Eukaryota > Metazoa > Mollusca > Gastropoda > Stylommatophora > Helicidae > Cepaea > Cepaea hortensis. The sequence goes on from OY992878.1 coordinate 160,933,826, forward strand.
ATAACAAAATACCTGTAACTCTATGTAAAGATGACATTCATTCATTCATTCATTCATTCAGTAGCATGTCATTTGCAGAACCTCGCTCCCATAATAACCTTCCGGAAAACTTCTCGGTCATAATCAAGATGTCCCGCATCTGGAGACCATCTGCCACATCCTGCACCCATCTTCTCTTTGGCCTTCCTCTTCCTCTCTTCCCTGGCATATACCCCTCGATTATTGGTCTCGCCAAACTTTCATGGCGTTTCAAGTGATCAAAATATTTCAATTTTCTTTGCTTTATGGTCTTCAGCAGCCAACCTTCTTCAGTATTCATATCTTGTTGTATGGCTGCATTTGTTCTTTACTATATCCAAGATATTCTTAGAACCCGTCTATAACATTTATATTCCAAGGCATTTGTGTGCTGTTCAACTTGTTCAGTAAGTGTCCAGATCTCACAGGCGTATGTTGCAATGGGAAAGATTTTATGGGGAATCATAAAAATCTAATTTGTGTATGTCTATTTGTCCCACACCACAATTTATTCAGTTGTTTTAGTTTTTGAAAAGCAATAGATATTCGTCTTTTAATCTCTTTCATTGTATCACCATTGTTGGTCATTAATGACCCAAGATATTCAACATTTTCCACTACCTCCAATTTTTCTTCATCAGCATGTTTCTTTCTCCATATTAGTTTTATCTGTATGCATTATCTGTGCTTATGCTATATTAAGATATACGTTAGTAGTTGAGGAATAACATCAATGGAGTTCACCCAGAACACAAGGGGACGAGATGTGAGGGTAGGCATGAACGCATTTGCCAGTCGGCAGGGCACATGATGCTGCTAGCTCTACAATGGCTTTGCTCTTCGGTATGCAGACAATATTCCGACTCTGTAGCGAAGGGGTTATCGGTGCACTTCATAATCCCGCATACCGCGTTCGATAGACAGCTGCGAGCGATTTGGTAGCTGACCGCCCTGCGTTGGTTCGCTGCATGTCTTTTTACATGACGACAAAGTCAACTTCGGCATTTTTTTTTTTTACTGTTTGAGATTTACCGCAAGCTTCGTGGCGGAGGACTTACGGACTCAGTTCTTAATCCCGCATACCCGCGTTCGAAATACAGCTGCGTGCGATTTGGCATCAGACCACCTTGCGTTGGTTTTTTAAGAAATGGTATGGGTGCCGGTCGTTCAGAAAGCAATGGTAAACTACTGAACGTAAACTTGCCAAGAGATCACAACAGCAAAAAATGCTGGTGTTGACTGTGAGGTCTTGTAAATGATATGCAACTAACTGTCTTGTCACCAGGTGCCATGTGTTTGAATCCCGATCGAGGTGAAGTTTTAAAATAACTTTTAACTTTTGTGATTTACCAGGTAAATTTATATTCTGTAGTTTGACATTGTCACTAAGTTCTCCAGTCCATTTCTTCTCATAACATGTCCAAAAAATTTTGACTGTCTACGTCTAATTTCTCTAATCAATCTACGATTTTCATTTGTCTCCTGTAGTACTTGGTCATTGGTTTTTTTTTTTTATCTGTCCATGGTATTCTTTGCATTTTCATAAGAAACCACATTTCTGCAGCCATCAGATGTTTTTCAGCTTGACTGTACATTGTCCATGTTTGACATCCATACAAAAGAACATGCTCTATGTATCTCCTCAACACTCTTTTTCTCGTTTCAATAGACATCTTTTGTTAGTGACAACTGGCAAGATCGAAGGGAACAGACCAAGCGGAAAATACCTGGATGGCTTGGCCACATGGCATGGACGAGACAGGAACCCTGAGCTGATCCACGAGTGAAATGGCGAGTCATGACCGCCCACGCTTTCCGGCACGGCACATGAATGATTGAGTTTGCCATTGTTTTCTGAACGACCTACGCTTACACCTTTTTATGAAAATCAGAGCAACACGGTCTGCTTCCAAATCGCAGCTGTGTTTTGAACGCGATATGCGGGATTACGAATCGCGTTGGCAACATCTTTGCTACAACGCCACTTCTTTACCCACTGCAAGAATATTTTAAAAATCCAAACACGGAAATCTAGCTGACACAAACACGTACAACACTGACAGTTGAAATAGATTTGCAATGAATACAAGCTAAGAACAGACACTGCGGCAGATCCATTACAGCCAAGCGTTACCTTGAAACTAACACTGCGTGTTGATAAATAGAAACGAAATAAGCGAAGATCCGTGGGAGATTCCTTACTAAACAAAATATCGAATTGTCATAGGTTAACCGATGTTTAGTATCACGAATGCGATTGTTAAAAAAGAATCTGAAGAGTTTCTTTTTTTAAGCTAACTATGACCACCACAACTATCAACATGATCATGTGAGGTATGGATAAGCTGGAACGATGCTAGAATGCAATCTCACACAATCACCACTCCTTTGACACTCAGGTCCATAGTCTTATCAAAAGAATACTATTTCGCCACCAAGTATTTATTTATTTGCCTCTTCCTTGTTACTTTTCAAGTTTGCAAGTTATACTTAGTTTTCACATTTCTCATCATACTTCTTCTTCTTCTGCTGCAGCTTTCCGAGCCATTGAGGTTCTTTGCTGCAAATACAATCCGTCTCCATTCGTCTACTTCATAATAATATATAATGTCTACATCTAATTTATATAATTTTTTTTTTTCAGTTGTCAGTCATGAGATTTATTTATAATGAAGCATCATATCGCAATAATGACTACTCGTGTAAACAAAACAATTAGGACATTTACACCTCTTTCATGTCTCAGAGATGACGGATGGCACTTTGTACTTAGTTAGTTAGTCGACAGATCATCCTCATTGCACATCGAAGCATTCAGTCCATAAGTGCTCGGATTCCCTCCTCAGCAAATCCCGCAGCGTGTAGCGGCTCACGACACCGGTTCTATGTTGGTTTATCAATCTTCTTTGGCTTCCTGCGTAGTGGTCTTGTTTGGCCACACCTCTTTTAATTTGCAGTTCTCGCAGTGTGCAGCAGCAGTGGTTGAGTAAACCCAGACACTTCCAGCAGTTTTGGAACATCTGCTACATTTCTAAATGACGGCAGTCTTTCTCTTAGTGGATACCTTTCCACAATAATATCTTCTTCAGTCTTTTTAAGTGAGGCACCTTATCTGGTACCGTACTTTCCGACAACCGTCTTCATTCGCTTGGGCATTTCGTCTGTGGTTTCCGTAAGAAAGACAAGATATAATCAATTTGCCATGCTAATTTGCTTCTCTAAGTCCTGCCTTATTTGTATTTTCTTTCTGTTCATGGTATTCTGTTTGTTTTTCTTCGGGAAAGACATTTCAGCAGCCATCAGATGTGTTTCAACTTGTTTGCTTGTCCATGTCTCACTTAATAACAGCATTACACATTATAGTATTTTAACGATCTTTTTATAACTGTAATTGACATTTATTTAAGGTTAGTATATTTTTCATTGTGCAAAATAATGCATTTGGCGTGGCAATGAATAGCTAAAACAGGTAAAATAACCATTTATATCCTTTACTGCAAACTCTATACTTTGATTATCTACCCTTTTATGTTCATTTTACTTTCGGAACTTTCAGCAACATAAGATGATAAGATGTCGGTGGCTACCGAATGTGAGAAAGGATAGTTATAACAAAGTTATAAGTGTGATACTTAAATGTTACAGAAACAATCTTAGAATACTATGGACCAAGAAATAGGAAAATACTGACTTTCTACAAGATTTTAACATCGAAAAAAAATCTAGCACATAAATATTATACTGTCTCGTTATGGAAATACTTTGGCTATATTAAAGGCTTAAAGTCATGTCTTAGATATGTCCCAACTACCGTATGACAGCAGACGGAAGAGCGCAATTGGGAGCCTTACTCTAGTGCGGAGAAAAATGCAACCTAAAGACTAAATGTCAAGGCAGGGCAGACCAGGCCCTAAGCCTTGGTAGGTAACTGGTCTGGGATGGAAGCTCCGACAGGCGGACAGTTAGAGTATTGCTGTGATGATCCGGCAGCTTCTGCAGCTTGTCTTGTACCAGACGTATTGGTGTTACCTTTCCTCTGGAGTAAACTAGACAGGCCGAGAGAGGGATCATGCTGCATGGGCAACACACGATCTCTAAATTCATCCCAGGCTTTGTGCTATGGAGAGGTGTAACCCCAGTTTACAAACTATCGTCTGTCAAGACGGCAAAGTTCAAGTCATTAAAAGCTACAGTTGTTTGGGGGAAAAAAAACAGCGATAAAAGACATGTTGCTGGAAGAACAGACAGGGGTCGATCAACACGAAGATGGACAGAGGACAATGTTAGTTAGTTAGTTAGTTAGTCACAGCTCCAACTTCACGGAAACGGGTCGTCCCCATTATGCTCCGTTCCTGTGCCAGTGAATATCACACAAAATGCTCCTCACTGTCCTATGTGAACAATGGAATAGACAGGAGTATCGGTAAGCCAACAGCCCGCATAGGTACACGGTGCACAATGCCAACACAAAAGTCCTCCAAGAAAAATACAGTTCATCGTCGATGGAATCGGCAGTCACCAGAGAGACTTCATTGACCAGGGTTTTATCCCATATGGCTCGGTCTCTTTCCACAGGGTGACCCGCCGAAAACGCCGCATAAAGCACGAACTCCGTAGCTCCGTGACGACTCCCAGGAGTTTCCTCAAAAATACACTCGTGAACCGAAAAGGCGAATCAGTCAATCCAGCAACAGCCGGCCGCCATCGTTCCGAACATGCAGTTCACACTAAACACAAGCGCGGACAGACGCAAAAGCATTCCACGCGAAATTCACAGCTCACAGTGTCGCGCCACGCACTCACTCAGTAGCAGGGCGATGGAACCATGCACCACCAGTCCAACATGAAGAAAAAGCGAATGCAAAGCGTAGCCACAAGCGTAAACACTACAAAGGCCTTAACGGTTTAAATGCCTATCCGCCATATTGGAGACCGGAAGTCAGAATAGACTTAGACTAAGTTTCAGCCCAAGCCTCCTTAGTCGCCTCTTACGTCATGCATGGAAGGCAATAGTGTTACTATTCTTCGCTTCTCTTATGGGCCCCGGCAACACACGGGCGGGGCACAGGACAATGAAGGCGCCAAGTCATGAAAACGAATGAGACAGTTAAAGTTAGTTGCATATCCATTACAGAACGTAGCAGTCAACTCCAGTATTTGTTGGCTGTTTGTGATTCCTGGGGAAGTTTACGCTCAGTAGTTTGCTTTTGCTTTCTGAACGAACGGCACTCTTATTATTATATAGAAATCAACGTAAAGTGATCTCCTTCCAAATCGGAGGCAGCTGTGTTTCGAACGCGGTATGCGGGATTACGAATTGCAGTTGTAATCCTTTCACCATAGAGACAACGAACGAGACAGTGAAGCTGGAAAAGGATCGAACATCTTATGAGAGCGACGTTCTGTAAAACACCTACTATATGATGACGATGATGATCTTGGTATTAAGTGGCAAGACAAAATCACAAATACTGAAGTATTGGAAAGATCAGGTTGTGTGACGGTGTATTCCATGCTCAGTCTTCGTAGACTTAGATGGATAGGACACGTTAGGAGGATGGATGATGGTAGAATACCAAAGGACATATTTTTTGGTGAATTACAGACGGGTAGGAGATCTCAGGGTCGGCCTCTACTACGATACAAAGATGTGTGTAAGCGGGACACGATTGATACAGGCATTGATAATGCACACTGGGAGCACGTCGCCACTGAACGTGTTGCATGGAGAGCAACTATCAGAAATGGAATAAAGACAAAGGAGAAAATGATTGCAGATAAAGCACACACAGAGCGTGAGAGACGTAAGATGGTGCAAAATGGTGGAAGTGACCATGTTTTCACATGCACCTACTGTGGGCAAACATTTGCAGCAAGAATTGGCCTTACCAGCCACACTCGCCACCGCCATGGATCGTAGTTATTAAGCCTTTTTGAAGCACAATGTACCAAACTATCGTCTGTCAAGATGGAAAGGTGCCAATGATGATGATGATGATGATGATGATGATGATGATGATGATGATGATGATGACTTTTGAAATGATCAAATGCACACATGGTGAATAAAAAAAATATGCTGCCAGATTACTTTAGAATGCTCTGACAAAACCAGTAAGGTACAATCTCACACGATACGCTGCTATCAACACATCAATACATTGCAGTCCCGGCTGGAGACTGAATTAGGCACAGCACATCATCAAGATGATGGTAGACAGTCGGTACTCACGCCTTGCACTCCGGTTTGCATGATCGTTGTGATATATCTCCCAGTCACTTCACATCTTCCTAAATTCAGCACTCTAACCAGAAAGAAACACCATAGACAATCAGATTTCATCAGCCGATTCAAAATAAGGAGTTAATAAGTGGGCGATTCAAATAGAGAGAAACTATTGGCTAAAGCAAAGCCTGTGATGCCCGCCAGACCCCCTGAGCATAATTGGCGGTGAAATGAAATCAGTCCACGAAATACTATCAAGACAACCACCAGCAATTTTGGTTGACAGCCGATAGAGGGCGGTGTTCTGGGCCCCCTCAGGAAAGCTTGACCATGAATATGTGTTAAAACGATCCACGTGGTTAAGGCAATACGATGTTTATGTATACTAATGTCATTGTGATGTTTAAGATGCTTAAAAATGATTATGATGAATGCTCTTGTTCCAGGAGGAAATGAGGCCAAGCGTCTTGTTTTTCTATTCGCGGCACCATCCATGTTAGAACCTTTCGGCTGCCATGGCAGGTTGATACAGGTTGGGAACATGGCATGAGACGTATTAAGCGTGGTCGACAGAAAGAGACCGTGCGATGTGACCTATCACGACATTTGTCACAAACACGTGAAAAGCAGAATAGACGATTTGTGCAAGGACAAAAATGTCACGTAAAAGTCAGTTGAACGAGGGCTGGTGTCAGAATCGGACCTAGTTCTGAGTTGACAAAGCATGGCTAAAATTACGCCGCTCTTTTATAATAGTATGTTTAAGTATTGTTATGTATTTCTGTGAATTCTCTGTGGAGCAAATGGTTTGTTATCGACATGTCAAGTGTAGCGTCTTAGTAAAGTAGACTGTGAAAAAGAAACGATCTCAGTATCGTGTTGTACAAGTTTGGGTTCAGTAGTTACCACCTATAGACTGTACAAGATGGAAAGACTCAACGGCCATCAGAAGTTGAGTGAGAGCTGTCTACAACATCGAGAGTAAGCATCTCTAGAGATATCAACGAAGCGGCACTAAACCAGCACAGTGGTGTCGCGTCAAGAACGAGATTGTCGTCCAGTTATCATAACGCACACGGCCTATGAAATCTATATGTTGCTCAACCAAGGCCGTGTGAAAACCAACAGGTGTTTCCTGCCATCAACTATTAAAGTAAAGAATACCATAGTAGCTGTGGAAAGAAGCGAGAATCCGGATCAACTAACTGGCATCGGCTACACATTCTATTGCAACATGCTACAAAATACTTTGAATTGGAAACAAATAGGTATATTAAACTCCTGCGAGAAGAAGTCTCTTCTCGCAGGAGTTTAATATACCTATCTGTTTCCAATTCATATTGTTATATCCTGCTGCAGCCGCTGCTTTTTCTTTCTATTCCATACAAAATACTATTTCCTCATAACTGTATATGTATATTATATAAACACTTTTCTCTATGCAATGAAAATACACTCTTTACATGCACATTCTATGCATGGGTGCTTCTGCAGAGTAAATGTTGCTAAGAGTCTATCTCTTAAAACCCCTGTACACAGACTCACACCTTTATGAATGTATATATCATGTGATTCTTCTGTTCACATTTTTCATGAATATACGTTGTGATTTCGCCGTGTTCTTGTCATGAGAATAAATGCTCATTAATAAGAAAAGATAGTTGCACCATATACCCAACTGTTTGATAGACGTTGCACGCACCAACAGCCTCACACAATTGTGATGATGACTCGGTGATTATTACGTTCAGGGGCCTGCCAGTTACGTTCTGAAAAAGACCATAAAGCAGCCCATTTCTGATTTGTGTACGGAAATAACTTGCAACCGTGGGTGTGCTTGAAAACGTCGTCCTCCAACCCCTTGCTCAAAGGAGACAGCTGGGAAGGACAAAATACGTTTGTGTTCGAATCAGTGCTTATGCTAAATGCATAACTATCAAAAAGACCAGATTTTACATGCGTGGTCAGATTATGTGAAAGACCTTTATGATGATACAAGAGAAGCACTGTATGATCTTCGGAATAATAATCAAGGACCATCAATTTTGAAGATGGAAGTTCAGAATGCTCTTAACCATATGAAAACTGGCAAGACCCCGGGTCCAGAAAACATCACAACAGAAATGATCCATGCCTTAGAAGAATATTGAATAGACCAGGTCACCAGACTGCTGAACGCACTATACGACACTGGAGATATGCCTCCTGAATTATGTAATTCTATATTTATTGCAATCCCGAAGAACCCAGGGGCCTTGGGGTGTGATTAACATCGAACAATTAGTATAATGAGCCATATGACGAAGATTTTGCTAAAAATTATCATGCAAAGGGTTAGGAAGAAAATACAACCCGAAATCGGAGAAGAAGAATGTGGGTTTCTAGAAGGCAAGGGCTTAGCAAATGCTGTGTATATACTGAGAACAGTAATTGAACGTTCTGTAGAGATAAACAAAGTCCTATACCTTTGCTTTATTGACTACACAAAGGCTTTCGATAAAGTGAGACATGTTGACGTGATAAGGATGCTTGAAGATCTACAAATTGATGGAAAAGATCTTAGACTTGTAAAAACACATATTGAAACAACAAGCTGCCATAAGGATTGATAATGAAGTAGCTCAATATCAGCCTACTAAGAGAGGTGTGAGACATGGATGTGTGATGTCTCCAGATCTTCTTTTCCCTGTACATTGAAAATATTTTCAGAAATGTAGAAGATATGAAAGGAATCATTTTTGGATGAAGAAACATCAATAACATTAGATATGCAGATGATACAGTATTGATTGCAGACAATAAGCAGGATCTGCAACATTTAGTAGACGCGGTTGTTACACACATTGAACAACTAGGGTTAGAATTAAATTGTAAGAAGACACAGATTATGGTCGTCTTAAGCAAGTTAATCGGTACAATTATCTCGTAACAGTCATAACATCTGATGGCAAATGTCTTGAAGAGATTAGAGCAAGAATCGCTATGGCGAAGGTATCCTTTTGTAAGATTAAAAACATACTGACCAATAAAAATATATCATTTGCAACGAGAAAAAAAAAGTGTTGGGGTGCTACACAGAGCCTGTGCTGTTGTATGGATGTGAAGCGTGGATAACGAGCAGACAAGCCGAAAAACATCTGATGGTTGTGGAAATATGGTTTCTGAGGGGAATGCAAAGAATACCATGGACAGACAGAAAAACCAATGTCCAAGTCCTACAAGAAACAAATAAAAATCGTAAACTGATTAGAGAAATTAGTCGTAGACAGTAAACATTTTTGGTCACGATATGGGAAGAAATACCTGGATGGCTTGGCTACATGGCATGGACGAGATAGGAATGCTGAGCTGATCCACGACGCTGGTGATCGAGTGAAATGGCGAGTCATGACCGCCCACGCTTTCCGGCATGGCACATGATTGATTGATTGATGGGAAGAAATAAATTGGAGAACTTGGTGACGACTGGCATGATTGAGGGGGAAAAGAACATGAGGAAAGCAGAGAAGTAAATACCTGGAGGGCTTGACCACGTGACATAGTCGAGACAAAAACACTGAGCTGATCCACGACTCTGGTGATTGAGTGAGATGGCGAGTCATGACCGCCCACGCTTACCGGCATGGTACATGATTATGACAAGAAGCAGATGAAAACCGTAAATTGATTAGAGAAATTAGACGTTGATAGTCAAACTTTTTGGGTACGTTATGAGAATAAATAAACCAGGGAACTTGGTGACAACTGGCAAGATTTAGGGGAAAAGAACTAGGGGAAGGCAGAGAAGTAAATATGCACAGGGGAAGGCAGCGAAGTAAATATGCACAATCAAAAATAAGCAAGCATTATAATGTAAACTAGCTGACCCGGCCCGGCTTCGCCCAGGCCCTGGCGGGGATCTATCTATCTATCTATCTATCTATCTATCTATCTATCTATCTATCTATCTATCTATCTATCTATCTATCTATCTATCTATCTATCTATCTATCTATCTATCTATCTATCTATCTATCTATCTATCTATCTATCTATCTATCTATCTATCTATCTATCTATCTATTTATTTATCTATCTATCTATCTATCTATCTATCTATCTATCTATCTATCTATCTATCTATCTATCTATCTATCTATCTATCTATCTATCTATCTATCTATCTATCTATCTATCTATCTATCTATCTATCTATCTATCTATCCATCTATCTATCTGTCTGTCTGTCTGTCTGTCTCTCTGTCTGTCTGTCTGTCTGTCTGCTTGCTTGTCTGTCTGTCTGTCTGACAGTCTCTTGGTGGGGAGCATCTAATTTAATTCATATAAGTAGTCATATAAGTTCCCGTTCCCGACTGTCTGTCTGTCTGTCGACCCGGCTGTCTGTCTGTCTGTCTGTCTGACCCGGCCCGGCTTCACCCAGTCCCTGGTGGAGAGCATCTAATTTAATTCATATATGTAGTCATATAAGTTCCCGTTTCCGACTGTCTGTCTGTCTGTCGACCCGGCTGTCTGTCTGTCTGTCTGTCTGTCTGACCCGGCCCGGCTTCACCCAGCCCCTGGTGGAGAGCATCTAATTTAATTCATATAAGTAGTCATATAAGTTCCCGTTCCCGACTGTCTGTCTGTCTGTCTGTCGACCCGGCTGTCTGTCTGTCTATCTATCTTGCTTGCTTGCTTGTGTTCGTTGGCTTGAGCTCCAACGCGAAGTCCTGTATGTCGGATGAAGGCATCCTGTTATCCAACATCAGTGTGATGTCATACAGGACCTGAGGTTTGCATGAGTATCCGTTGTCCAATGTCTGGCTTATTGGTGTGCAGACTGGTGGTTCCTCACCGTACAGGCAGACACTCTCCGACTTCGGAGGAATCTGCGATCCTACTGACTTTAGCCAGGACCCCGAAGGGACCTGTTGCCCTGGACGCTAGACGAGGACGCGTCAATAGGTCTTGGCCAGTATATAACCCGGCCCTTGGTGTCTTGGAAACACCTCTGCGTCCCGTCTATCTATCTGTCTATCTATCTGTCTGTCTGCCTGCCTGCCCGTCCGTCTCTCACTCCGTCTATCCCACCCTCTCTATCTATCGGGTCAGATCTATCTATCTATGTATCTATTTATTTATATAGCTATCTATAGCCAGGGGACTTAACCTAAGATATATCAATGCTACTAAAAGTTATGTCCCTTTATAGAATATTTCTTATGTTAAGTCATGTAATTACAAAATGAAATTTTAGTAAGTAAGTAGCCGATTTTACACCAAGAAACTACTACAGTCGGTTGCACAAGAATGAAAGGAAGACGTGTAGAAAATTTCATCTCAATCGGATGTACCGTTATCGAACGCATCCAATACATCCCCAACCACAAACATACAGTCTCTTTTATATATATAGATGTCTATTCACGGGTTGAGCGGCTGGCCGAGTGGCTAGAATGCCGGCTTCTCATTCGCGAGACCCGGGTTCGAATCCTCGGTAAGGTGTGGAGTTTTTTTCTGTCTGGGGCAAAAAGAAAACTCTGACCTGCACAGTTCGTGGCGACTGCACTAGCCAGGCGGCCTTAATTCCTCAGACTCAAGACCCCCCCCCCCCCCGGGCCGCCCTACACCGCAAAGTACTATAGGCAGTAAATAAGTCTATTCAAGGAGCATTAAAATTGCGAAGTACCGCGAAACGAAACAAATAACACAATGACACAAGTGCGGCGATATAACGCTAATCGGGCCAAATGGTAAGTCACATTTGGCGATATATTATCCTTCGTCACTAAATCAGTTAAGACAAGAAAAGCTATGCCAAGGATAATCTTTTGCAAGATGGGAAACACGCTGCCAATAACAAGCTGTCAATTGCAATGAGTAAAAGGGTGTTATAATAAAAATTGGAGCATGAAACATGGACAACAAGCTGAGAATATCCGATGACAGTAGACATGTGGATTCTGAGGAAAATGCAATGAATACAATGGGCGGAGAGAAAAACAAATGAAAACCATGAATTGATTAGAGGAATTACACAGCACGTTGTGAAGAGGAATACATGATAACACTTAGCGAACTGGAAACATTGATAGTAATGTACGGGGAAAGAAGCCAGAGAAATATCTGGTTCTGGCACAGCCGACATGCTTGAAACCCCCGTTTGTGTGGCAAAATACTCCACAGACAACCGTTGGAAGTATTACCAGCTCACAGCCAGAAATAAGGCACCGATTTCGTACATGAACAGATGTTATTGTGGGAGGGGGGTGGGGGATGTCTGCATGGTGAAGTTATTATACCGCCTGCCTCTAGCTGTGAGGGTTGTGGGTTCGATTCCGGTCTTCGCCATTCGGTTCACGAGTGCAAGTTTCTCGTAAACTCTTGGTGATCGTCGCTGCAGTTCGGAGTTTGTACTTTGTGCGACACTTTCGGCAGGAGGCCGCCCGTCGGGAAAAGACCGAGCCATATGGATAAAACCTGGTGCAACGAAGTCAAACTTCTCGCCTATAAAGCCTATATAAATGAAAAGTTGTTATATTGGTTAGTATGCTTGCCTTCCAAGACAGCGGTTCGAGCTCGGTCCCTAGCAGAGGGAGGTTTATTTTGCGGCTTTAGTGTTAGCCCAGTTCATAACTTGGTGACAATTGGCAAGATTGAGGGGAAGAGAGCAAGAGGAAGGCAGAGAAGTAAATACCTGGATGGCTTGACCATGTGGCATGGTCGAGACAGGAACACTGAGCTGATCCACGACTCTGTTGATCGAGTGAGTTGGCGAGACATGACCGCCCACTCTTACCGACATGGCTCATGAGGATGATGGTGAGTTCATAAAAATGAATTCTGGACAATTTTCAGAATATTTTGGGGAGAATTCAACGGAAAAGAAACGGCGACGATCAAAGGAATTGATCAACCCGCCTCATATATCGTGCCCTAAAAAATGTGAAAGCCTAACAATCTACACTTCAACGACAATATCTGCTATGACTATTGGGCTACCATTGCCTGTAAGTTCTGTTACTTGAAGTGATATGATTTACCGATGTGGAGGTGACAAAATACACGACAGATATAGAATATAGTCTTTCGTATTTGCTTTCCGGGTCATGATGAGGAAAGGGAGTTAATGTAGTCTCGCCTTTATTATCTGCCCCTATCCGTGGATGTAGACACTGAACTCAAAGATGCGCTCAGGACGATTAGCAAAACTCTGACGTAAGGTTACACCAGGTCGGAACCTTCACCTTTGACCATGCGCATATATTGGTAATGATACATTTATTGGTCATGTGCCCGGGAAATATGAGGTTTATTTCCACGTGGATACTTGATATGATTGCATCATGATAACTTTTCTTCTTCTTCTTCTTCTTCTTCTTCTTCTTCTTCTTCTTCTTCTTCTTCTTCTTCTTCTTCTTCTTCTTCTTCTTCTTCTTCTTCTTCTTCTTCTTTGTCGTGTCCTCCTTTAAAGTGTCGTCCCTGGAGTGAGGAGATTCGACACCCACATTATAATATTATTTTTTTCTTTTAATATTCTGGAGAATCCACCAGCTTCCGTCCAACACACTCCATCAGCCTATGGACACCTTTTCCTATCACTCTCTCTCACTGTCGTACTATGCCCCCTTCTCATACTTCCCCAACGCAACACACTCAACAACTCTAGCCTCTAGAAATTAATAAAGATTAATTTATTAAAAGAAAAGTGTAACGTGTATGAGACGTGTATGCGAAGAAAATGTGTGACGTGTTCTATAAAGTGTGTAGAATCGGACTCTCAGACCACAACCCAGTCAGCTGATCCCAGCAAGGATAGACCACAGCACGTTACGTCAGAACATGTACTTCTCACCCAGCGCCGAAACCATCCTGCTGGATACTGATTTGCCTCTGTAGACCTCTGGTAATCCCATTTCATAAACATCCGAAATAGACACCGGTGGTATAAACAGTTAATCATGGACCGGTTGCACCCTACACCCTGTCCGTTCCTATCGTTCCTTAAAAAAAAAATGCACAAGTCCTTTGTAGTGTGTACACAGTTACTAATGTTAATTGTTACTGTACTGGATCCTCCCTCGTGTCTATCTAGCCTCAAGTATCAAGTCTTGTGTTCTATTACACGAGATTATATCACACTATGTAATTATTAGACTTAATGTTTTCAGTTCGTTACTACTGTCTGATGCTGTGTGGTGCATCAGTACGCATCACTCTCTTTGGTGAATCAACTTCCTTCTAGCTTTAGTTACGTTCTGTATGCAACTTTATTGATTGTTGAACTGGTGTTCTTCCGAATGGGATTGGATTCTTTCCCAAAAACTTGTTGAGTTTCCTTGGATCTGGTAGGGAACCTTAAATGGCACTACTGCAGTCCTATCAATCATATCTACATCTGCCATTATAGGCACGTGTAAAATTAAGTCACTAATTAACACACGGTAAATATTATTTCCACTAAGCACTGCAGTGCCCTGGCACTCCGACTAGAGCATTTTCAAGTCCCCCTAGTTGGTCCCAACTCGGGTTTATATGGCAACCTACCAAAGTTGGCCACGTGACGTTCTCCTTTATGCCCCCACACAGGTGGCACAGTGGCAGATCATCCCCTGTCAGGGATCCATCCTCCCTGGCTCCATTAATGTTAGATTTGTCATCACTGGTTTTGACATCCAAAACAATCTAGCGAGTTACTGTACAGTTCCAACAAAGAGTTTTTCCCAACACGCTGTCAATCTTCTCGATGTTCCGGAAACAAGACTTGACAGATGTACTGTTTCCTGTCTCTCGCTGCCAATTCCGGTTTGTCTCTGACTGTCAAGCGATGCCGGGACCTGTCTTCATCACCACCGAATGTTCCCAATCCGTTAGAGATGTACACGTGCAACTACAAATATTGTCCTGGGATTTTGACATCCGATTTGTTTTTACTGTTAGTAAAATAGTTGTCGCTGGCAGATAGTCCGTTTAATCAGAAAATCCTCTATAATAATCAACCGGTTAAACACACGGTTTTATTTTGTGACATTCTTCTTCTTCTTCTTCTTCTTCTTCTCATCCTCCTCCTCCTCCTCCTCCTCCTCCTCCTACTACTACTACTACTACTGGTACTGCTGCTGATGCTGCTGCTGCTGCTACTACTACTACTACTACTACTACTACTACTACTACTACTACTACTACTACTACTACTACTACTACTACTACTACTACTACTACTACTACTACTGCTGCTGCTACTACTACTACTACTACTACTACTTTTTCTTCTTCTTCCGTCACTCCACCTTCTCCTCCTCTTCTTCCTTCTCCTCGTCTTCCTACTTCTTTGTTCCATGTTTCGAGTGTAGTGTGCGGTACCTAGTGTCGCATCTCAAAAGTTCAGTGTGTCTGCCAACAACAGCATGCTTGTACGAACGATTTTCTTCCTCTAAACAGATTCTATCCAAGGTTCATTCTTTATCAACACGTGGTTAGGCGTTTTCTTGCAGTATGTTCTTTATGATTTCCAATTGCTGTGAAGTTTCAGCGTTATCATCTTGCACGCGGGACCTCTTATTTCACTCTTATCCCCGAAAGCTAGGTATCTTATCTTACTACCCACGAGATCAGCTTGACATGGGCTGTAATTAGAAACCAGCGGTTCGTGTAACAATTGCCAACTCTATGCTGAGATTCGAACCTGACACCTTCTGAGATTGAGGTGGACACTGTGCAACAATTCCCCAAAAGTAGAAAACAAAGTATGCATTACAACCTGTGATTAATTTTGATGATGATAAATCCCATGTTTCCGAATTCCTCACTCTCAGCATCCCAGAATTATTTTTGTGAATTTTTATGAAATAATCCGTTTTCAATAAATAATATTAAACAAGTAATATTAAACATGGTAAACTACTGAACGTAAACTTGCTATGAAATCATAAACAGCCAAAAATTGCTGGGGTTGACTGCAACGTCCTGTAAAGGATATGGAACTAACTAACTTTTAAATGTTAAACAAGTAATATTGAATAGTAATATTAAACAAATAATTTTAAACAAAGCGAGCGCGTTGGTTTGATGGTGAAGAAGTTGTGTTGGTGTCAGGTCGGGTGAGAATTCTCGTTGCTGGCTAAGAGAGAAAGACTGACCACCTATTCAGGCTTACCAAATGTTATGGTCCTAACACTTCATAGTCCCTTAACAGAGTTTGCTTGAAAAGGATTCGAGTTTGAGATCTCCAGGTTAAAGTTAGTTGCAGACGTACAGATTGGCTGGATCTGCACCGTTGGATAGAGTATTGGTGCATGATAAGGCAGACGTGGCCGGGTCTCTTTAGGATCATGTGTATAGTGTGGGGGAACAGACAAATTATCACGACCTGGAGAGAGTGGTTCAGCAGGGAGTGACCAGAGGATCTGACCAATACGAAGTACTCCTGGAACAGGTCAGGCGGACACATAATCAAACTTCTACTGGTACCATTAGTACTGTGACTCTTCGCTGGTTGTTGAAGATAACGACGGAATACGTCCGAGAATGTCGCGAGTGCTGCAATGTCGGTTTTCATATCCTTTACAGGACATCGCTGTCAACATCAGCATCTTTCAGCTGATTGTTGATTTCTTGTCAAGATTACGCTCGGTAGTTTGCCATTGCTTTCTGAGCGACAGGCTCCATACTCTCATAAGTCACTGGCGCGACTCGAACCGCTTCCAATTCTCGTGCGCTCACGTCAACCACGAGGCTTAATTATCTACTACTGGTATTAGATGTCTTCTGTAATGGGGCGCTGATACCAATTATTTTATGACTACACTGTAATAAAGTCAGCGGCATTTGCTTGCGGAAGTGAACGCATTTTCGCAATCCCGACATACCGGCTTCGAAAGCAGCAGGAGATTTGGAAGCAGATCGCTTTGCGTTCATTTGTACAATGGTATGAGTGCTGGAGCTGAGGTAGCGCAGTGGATAAACGTTGGTCTGCCGGCCCAGTGGTCATAGGATTGATCTGTGTCGCTGCGGATTCCAGTTCTTAAGTTAGTTAGTCGACAGATCATCCTAATTGCACATCGAACCATTCAGTCCATAAGTGCTAGGGTCCCCTCCTCAGCAAATCCCGCAGCGTGTAGCGGCTTGCGCCACCATTTCTGTGTTGGTTTACCAATTTTCTTTGGCTTCCTGAGTAGTGTTCTTGTTTGGCCACACCTCTTTTAATTTGCTGTTGTCGCAGTCTGACCATGGTTGTAGATTCACAGTCATCACTTGGTTCTCGCAAAAGTTTTACTTCTCATAGAGCATTCAAAATGTCAGCCTAGTCCATGGCGCGTCCGCCCTCCACAGTAGCCTCACCTGCGAGTTTGTCAGCCCGCTCATTTCCTTGTACTCCCGCATGCCCTGGCACGAAGATGAAACTAATATTTGTCAGCCGAGACCGCTCCAGAGACAGCAACCACTCTTCGGATCCACCCCATCTCTATCCTCTTGAGCATGCTCATTGAGTCGCTAAGGAAACATGCCGTATTGAATGTCTATGTCTCGAGCCATGTTATTGCTTTACTTACTGCCATGACTTCCATAGTCAGGCTGCTTGTGGTATTCCAATGTTTAAAACTGGCCTGGGCTCCCAGTCAACTCAACCAAAAATTGGTATCATACAATGTCTTAGGAAATAAAGGCAGCCCGTGTTATACTGACCACATCACTCAACGTGTGCAGATTGGTCTATAACATATGGGTCTGGATCCACATACACAATGCGTCTGACAGCGTGTAAAGGGATCCTTTACCTACTTTGCTATTGTTATGAACATCGGCAGTTCATACAACTATGGCAAACTCATTAATTAATTAATTAATTAATTAATTAATTAATTAATTAATTCATTCATTCATTCATTCATTCATTCATTCATTCATTCATTCATTCATTCATTCATTCATTCATTCATTCAGTAGTATGTCCTTTGCAGAACCTCGCTCCCATAACAACCTTCCGGAGTACCAAAACATATTTCCTGACTGACATGGTAGTGGTTAAAGTCACTAACGTGTACTTTATAGGACGTCACAATCGATTCCAGCATTTATTGGCTGTTTGTGATTTTAAAAGTTATTTTACGTTCAGTAGCTTGCCATACATACGCCTGTGAGACTTGGACACTTACTAAACAAGCTGAACATCGCATAAATGCCTTTGAATATTAATGTTATAGACGGGTTCTAAGAATATCCTGGGTAAAGAAAAGGACAAATGCATCCATACTTCAAGAGCTGAATATTGAAGAACGTTGGCTATTAAAGACGATAAAACAAAGACAATTGAAATATTTTGGTCACTTGAAACGTCATGAAAGTTTGGAGAGAACAATAATGGAGGGGTTTATGCCTGGGAAGAGAGGAAGAGGACGGCCAAAGAGAAGATGGATG
The DNA here is from genome assembly GCA_963921405.1 of Cepaea hortensis. Lineage (NCBI taxonomy): Eukaryota > Metazoa > Mollusca > Gastropoda > Stylommatophora > Helicidae > Cepaea > Cepaea hortensis. The sequence continues at coordinate 160,952,466 of OY992878.1, forward strand.
CAGGATGTGGCGGATAATCTCCAGAAAGGTGTATCGGACGCAAGACATCTTGCTTATGATCGAGAGGTTTTCCGGAAGGATATTATGGGAGCGAGGTTCTGCAAAGGACATGCTACTGAATGAATGAATGGAGAACACTAAACACAACCCCATTTCGACTCCCTGTTACAAACATTACAAACATTGTAATTAATGCCAACGTGGCAGTTGTTTAAAACATTAACTATCAGACAGAGGCGATATGGAAGCAGATCTTCTTGCGTTGATTTTCAGAATGGTATGAGGCGTCGGTCGTTCAGAAATCAATGGCGAACTCAAAACGAAATTGTCTGTCTTTTGAAGGTAGTTGCAAACAACAACAACTCATTTTGGGTATTTGTGTTTCTTGGGTAATTTTACGTTCATTAGTTTACCATTTGTCTCCCTGGCCTAGGTGTTAGCGACTTTCTCCGCAATCCCGTATTCTCTCGTGAGTAACTTGATGTGCGCAAGAATCGGTGGCGGTTCTCGTCGCGTCGGTAACTTACGGGGAATGTGAGCCGACTACTGAGCGTAATCTTGCCAAGAAATTAACAATCAGCTGAAAGATGCAGATGTTGACAACGATGTCCTGTAAAGGATATGCGAACACCCCCCCCCCCCCCAAAAAAAAAAAAAAAAAAAAAAAAAGAAAAAGAAAAAAGTTTGCCATAAGCTTTGGAGAACATCGCGGCCTTTCGACTGCAAAGATCAAGGGGGAGAGAGGCAGATGCGGACCAAGAGAAGTGATACTGAATGGGTTGAGATGGTGGCATGGAGGAATATCATCAGCAGAGTTGAATCAGAACACCAAAGGCCGAGATCTGTGGAAGGACAAGAACGCCTACACCAGCTGGCAAGGCACTTGATGATGATGAGTTTACCGTTGTTTTTTGAACGACAGCTAAACGTTTAAATCCAACTGACCGCATGTGGGACTAATCCACTACTCCGCCATCAGAAGAGACATTTTCAGCGTGTTAAACCTCTTAGCCACTCCGATCCTTTAAGGCAAACTAATTAACGTAAAATTATCTAGAAAATCAAAAACAGGCGATATTCTAGGGTTGATTACGACGTCCTGTAAAGGGACATACCAACAACTTTTAACTTGGGACAGGCGAGTTAAAACGGTCACACACTGAATGAGTTAATAACAAATTTGTATTGTAATTGTTACTAAGCAGCCTGTGTTACACGTGAAAGTTCCCGATAGATCTACCACGTCGACGATCCATGTTGACAGCTGTGAACATGAATTCGGAACAAGGAGATTGATATCGATTTCAGCCACGTGTTTCAATACAATTAAATGGAAGCTGTGTGGCATATATTTTCAGCGATTATTTTTCCATGAATACAATTGTAATAAAGACGAGCTGGATCCAATGAAACAACTGCTTCCAAATATGAATTTATTGTACTGGTTCGTTGTAAAAGAGGGAAATTAGGGAGCATTACAGAACTGTGAATAGATTATCACTAGGGCATTGGCTGTTCTTCCTCTTTAGAGTGTTACATATAAATCCCAGTTACATGGCTACCTTTTGGGTATTGATTAGCACTCATAGAAGTTGATAGCCAACTGCTGGTAATGTCTTGAAGACGGTCGGAAGCGGGTTGGACACTTGGGCTCGTCGCTTACTAAATTGAGGGAAAGACTGGCCACCTATTCCTCCGTGCTCTCAGGCCTACGAAATGTGAACTAGCTCGGGTTGCCTTATTCAGTAATATGTGTGCAATTGCTGGTTTCCTAATGACTGCCACTTCCAGTGGCGATGAACTGTAATTTTAGTGGCAGACTGTTGTATTGGCATTCAGGCAGCGGCCTTATACATGTATGCCTGTTGGTTTGTCAGGACTGCTGTCAGGTCCACTTTTCACATGGGAGACAGAAGAGCATTTTGTGTGATTTTCACTGGCTTGGGAATGAAGCATTATGGGGAACTCTTTTGTTGAAATTGGAATCGCGATTGACTAACTAATATCACATTCTTGTAGCAGGAAACTTATATTTAGTTAATTATAGAAGTTGCATGTCCTTTGTAGGACATTGCGAACAACCGCCGGTTATTTTCTAGGTAACTTTACTTACAGTTGGCACAATGTGGGGTGTCGGGTTTGGTAAGCGCCGCCCAACATTCGGTAGCTCAGTCATATCTGACTAAGACGTAATACACGAAGAGGAAGAGCGCAATTGGGAGGGAACCAGCCTTATCCTTGTGCGAGGAAATGCAACCTAAAGACTAAATGTCTAGGCAGGGCAGACTAGGCCCTAAGCCTTGGTTGGCAACTGGTCTAGGATGGAAGCTCCGACAGGCTGACAGTTAGTGCATTGCTTTGCTGATCCGGCAGCTTCTGCAGCTTGCCTTGTTCCAGACGTATTGGTGTTACCTTTCTTCTGGAGTAAACTAGAC